>SNQJ01S0083393.1:0-34894 GCA_010110895.2 Picea sitchensis | reverse complement strand
ATTGTGCAACCCCTTTTGAATGTGAAAAGGGGCTCTTTAGGGCACCCTTAGGTCTTTGACCAGTCTCCCCCCGTAGATTGAGCTCGGATTTGATGTCAAATCGAATTGGGAGCCGATCCAATAGTGGTTGGGAGGCCGACCAGCTTCATAAATGCGCCGTTTGGCAGGCGCGCGGGTTTTGTACTCCACAGCCGCGCATATGCGCCCGATGTACGAAGATGTAGCGTGCATGCGCGCGTTTTCCATGGGTGTGATGCGCTTTTTAATTTTTTAGCCAATTTTGTATAGTTTTGGCCCTTTTGTTGTGCTGTGGAGTTAATCCTTGTGCCATGAATGACTGTTTTTCTGTGCTGATGATGCGGAGTTCTTGTCACCCTGTGCGGACGAAATTTCAATGATAACAATGGGTACATAACCTCCCTCAACATACAAAAAAATTACTTCCCAAATTCGACCTTGAAACCTCTGAATTTCCTGAAGAACATATTAAAAAGTTCATACTAGCTATAAGACTGATGAACATACAAGATGAGGACATAGTGTGTATCATTTTTCCCTATACCTTTGAGAATTCGGCGTCGACTAGGTATTTTAACTTCCCTGTGTGGTCCATAACTAGTTAGACGAAGTTTCAAAAGGATTTGCTAGACAAATTTGTAGAAGAAGCCACCACAACAACTTTAATGGATGAACTGTTTTGCGCCACCATGAGTTCAAAATAGAAGATTAAAGACTTCAGTCAATGGTTTACCACTATCCTAAAAAAATTTCAACCCGAAGCTAAACCTACTAAGGAGTTGAAAATTGAGGTATATTTTAATGCTCTCCCTGCTTCTATTTCAATGTTTGTAAAGAGGGATGCCAAACATACCCTAGTTGAAAATTTTGAGGAAGCCAAAATGATTGAATTCCAAATGAAGGGATGCAAATACGGCCAGGTCTCACTAGTTAACAAGGAAGTTCAACCTCCACCTAGGAGAGGACTTTTGTTGACTAGACCCCCAAGAGAACAAATAGAACAAGGTCCTGAAAAAGGAGGTGGGGACATAGAAGATCTACAATGGATGATTGTTATTGGATAAATCCGTAAGTGTGGACACAAACTGATCTCCCTAGATCCACCTGGATCTAGAACAAAGCAAGACAGAACATGACTCTTTCCCTAGATTTTGACCATTGAATTAAATAGGAGGAAAAAACAAAGAACATACCTTATTATCGCTTCCTATGGTCTTTGTTTCTCCCACTTCACTCCAGTGCTCTTGTGCAGTCAAGACCAAGACAACACAAACCAACCAAAGTGAAGAAAGCACAATCTATTCAATAGTTAATCTATGTATATGATCAAGGAATTATACAATAAAGTGGAATTAGCTTCATGGAAAAGGGACATGCTACTGTATCATATTGATGGAAAGTAAAGATTACAACCTGAGCCTTGATGTCGCAATCTTCCTTTCGATGGCCCTTGGATCTGACACACACACTTGCTCACTGGCATGAAGAAGATCAATCCCTTTGGATAAACTTGTTGGAGTCTCCAAGCTGCTGTAGCTTCAGTCCTTCACACAATTCTTTCACTAATTCTCCAATGAATCTTGCTTAACCTTGCTTAACCTTTTCCATGAGAATTCCATCAATATATAGGAGAGAATGAATTAGTTACTTGGATAAGAATGATCGCAAAATAGAGTCCAGTACTAAGATAACCATTCGAATGCCATCTCATCCTTCTAGAAGATTCCCTTCTAGAAGCATCGAGAATTCATCTTTTTCCTTGCTTAAGAAAGAGTTCGCACCCTAGCAGTTCAACACAGTGCAAAATTATCGCACCCTGGCTTAAGGTAGCCTGCGAGAATCATGCATTCTCGTAGGCAAATATACCAGCAGCCTGCGAACCTCCTTCAAAAATGATATTTCTGGAAAGAGAAGAAAGTAACTTTTCTCAGGAGAAAGTTCTTATGAAGAGCCTGAGTACACCATCATCAATACATCATCATGATGACCAAAATCATGGGTAACAGAATGCCCCCCAAAGTATGAAGTTGGAACCAGTGACAGCTGATAGACTTTGTAAGCTGCATGTGTGTGTCGAGAACTAGGAGCACATCTAATTGGAAACCTGCGAACAACCAAGCATCTGCAGAATATCATATATATCAATTCTGAGGTAGGCATTCCCATACTTAGATCATAGACTGATGACATTATAGACATGGGTCATGGCCACCAATCATACACTGTGGATCCATGCCGTCAAAATATAGCATAGCCACTGGAATACACTGTGGATCTATGTGAGAAATTTCAAATCAAGACGACATAGCCACGAGACATACACAGTGGATCTATGTGTCACAAATTATACATACTCCATCGCAACCTGGATCACAAAGATTATATCCAAGGTCTTCAATTTCGTCGCCCAAAGTACAAATCTAACCATGTGATTACATGTGTTGAAGTCGAACATGGTAGAAACCACTTGATTACCGGTCATTGATGAAACCGTTAACAAGTCGAGGGAAATCACCATTGATGTCAATGACTCCCAAGGTACTTAGTACAAGCCATCGAGTGTGAATAAATGAGTTGAAGTTGAACAATTGATGGAATCTTTCAATCAGGGGTCAATGATGTAAACCCACTGTCAAAAGCGAGGAAACCTGCCATTGAGGCATGCAAGCTCCAAGGTACCAAATAATTTCTAAGTCTTGATTCCGGATAATGAGCTGAAGTCGACGGAACAAAACTCGTCACAGGAGGGCCTTGATGTATCCCCCATCAATGACAAAAAATGAGTAACATATTTTGAAGTTGGAACAGAGTATGATGTGAATTGGACTGGACACAGGGAAGGCCGACACAGAGAGAATGGATAACTACAGATGGCCGACTCAATATAGGTTTCAGATGGACTTCTCTTGAACATATGAATGACACGACCAATGATTTGACAGCATTGACTCAAAAATGACACATGGAATGACCTTGTAATCAATTGAATGAGAGACAAATGGATTTCCCAAACTGGCTTCAAATGATGAATAGGGGGTGTCATGTTCAAGAGAGACACTTACTACCAATCAATACAATGATGAAAACATATCCCTTTACCAAATTTCCCCCCACCATTTCTGGCATGTACCTCTTTATTTTTATGCAAGCTTGAGGAGGATAACATATGCTTGTTGATGTAAGCTCATCCTTCGGACGAGTCCTTAGGAGTATGTTTAATGAACCCTAAGAAGGAGTGGTTCGGTCCCATCACGGGTCTGTCAATGTTTGTTTAACGAGTCCAGAGATAGAAAACTCGAAGGTTTTTCAAGATTATAGAGTTTGGAAAAACACTTAAAAGAGAACTCTCTCAGTTCCTTTCTCATAAAATAGTCTGGATGAGACCGAAAAAGAGATAAATTATCGCTCACCAAACGCGTACTTCAAATACTTTATCAAGCGTGAAAATAGCAAGGTCTCTCGGCGATCTTTTCATGTTTAGAGAGTCTGAAAAGAACTTAAAGAGGACTCCAGGGGGGTTCCTTTTTCGTATAACCTTGTTGAGCCCGAAAAAGTGATAAAAGTATGCTCGATCACGTTCTCATGTATTTACGAGCGCAAGAACGGACAAAAATGACGCTCGAGGTTTTATGTAAAAACCATAAAAACAATAAAAAACACACCATAACGAAGAAAAATATGTCCATATCCTCGTATTTGATCATCAAAATCATCACGCCTGCAAGAGTTACACTCAACATGACATTAGGGATTAGGGTTTAGTCGATAAATAATCATAAAAACCCAAAATGATATAGTAAAAGTAAATAAAATGAGTAAATACTCTTTTTTACCACACCATTTTACATTTCCACTATTGAGCTCAAAAAACCCCTCTTTTACCCTCCAAGTTTGGCATCAATTTGCGGGAGCTATGAGAGACCATTCAGCGAGCCGTCTATGACATTAAGGTAAGCTCTTCGTCCTTGACATTTTCATGGTTTAAATTTGTAATTTCATTGGTTAAATTCTCAGTTTTAAGTTGTTTTTTCAAGCCCTACATGCGCGCTGCCATTCTCGCAGGCAGGCTATACGGGGCCTGCGAGAATGATGCATTCTCGCAGGTGAGCCTTAAGCTACCTATGAGGTTCTCGCACTGTGCACACATGGCACCTAGGAGAATCGTAAAGCCCAAAAAGTTTTTAAAGTTTTAGCCAATGAAAGATATCCAAAGCATGAAAAAAGTTATTAATCCTCTTATTGTGTTCCTTATGCAGGTAATTGGCCATCAACATGGTTCTTGAGTGGCGCGAAAGGGAACATGAAGAGGACAATGCAATGGCCGAAAATCATCCACCTACCATAGCTGCTTTGAGAGACTGTGGGCTCTTGAAGTACTTTCGCATCCCGGGCATGAGGGCCCAAGTCAGACTATTAGAGTACCTGGTGCGTATGTGGGACCCTGAGCAGTAGGTGTTTCAAGTGGGGGTCCACACACTGTCCTTAGACATTGAGGACATTTACATTTTGACCGGATTGTGCCGATAGGGGTACTATGTAAGCTTGACCGGTAGTAGAGGTGGTGGGCTACCGATGAGTAAGTATTGCCGCATACACTGTGTTCCTGAGGCTGAGAGAAAGAAAGGAAAGGTAGCGATTTGGGGGGTACAAGATTTGACCCTCCGTACTATCCTATTCACTATAGCTCGAATGGTTGGGAGTTCTTCTCCTCATATGGAATTACAGAGTTACTTCCAGTATGCTATTGAGTGTACTGAGCCTCGAGTGTTCAAATGGGAAGATGCAGTGTTGCACAGTATAAAAAAGAAATTGACCAAGTGTAGGCACGGAAACCTGAAGCAATTTGGGTATGGATCTTTGCTGGTATCCTTCTTCCTTGAGCGGGTCCCATTACTGAGGCTACAGGTGGAATGGAATTTACTAGCTCCCAGGGATCCACGGATGGTGTCGGCTCATGGCCCGACACGTAGCAGGCCCAATCATCAAATATGATGATACTTTCTTTGACTGGCTTCAACCATAGATATTGATGGTTGATGACTACGCTTATGATGGGTTGGATTTCCGAGGAGATCCGGATTTGGCATTGCCAGAGGATTCTCAGTGGGGATACCTTGGTAAGAAGTACACACATTTTTTCTTTTTAAATGTTTTTGAATTTTTTATCATATTCAAATGTTTTTGTTTTATATGTTTGTCCGAAGACTAATACAAAATCGTTTGTTGATAACACAAATGTTGGAACTTATAGACCTCTCGACACTTCTCCCATCCAGTGGCGAGGAGAGGTAGCGGCAACACCACAGTATGCTGAGGATTATCAAGTGGTGGAACATAATCTAGAGGGCCTAACTGCAGACATTCCAGATATGACTCTGGAAGAGGTTCCACGATGCGATCAACATCATACTGTAGGGGTATCAACATCTATGATTCGACTGCTCCGTAGGGTTTCTAGGGAAGTCGTGTGTTACCATGAACGTCATCCGTGACATCACTTTATAGAAGCTATGAGCTTCAAATTTTGATATTTTGGTCTTCGGACAAACTTTTTGTAAAAAACTCTTTTGATCGTTATATATATAGACGGCTTCTACCGGTTTACTTTATATTGTGTGAATTTTGATGTGTTTGATTTATAAATGATTCAAATGTCTGTCCAATACATAATTAGCCAATGCATCTGTTAATGTATTTAGACATCTAGGAATATGTTGATATTCAATGTGATCAAAATAACGTTCCAAGAGGTGAATTCGCAAATACACCCATAACAAAGTAGGACTTCAAATAGAGTAGATATTACTTAATTGTAGTACTACAAGTTGCGAGTCAAGTCACACAACCAAATGACGAATTCCGAGCGAGATAACATCAACGAATAATTCAATAACAACACTATACTCTGCAATGTTGTTGGTTGCACGGCCAAGGCACACACCTCGTAAAGATACAAGTTTGTTTGTTGGGGTATAGATTGCCCATGCAGCGGAAGCAAGGTTCCGAGTACTACGGCTAGCACCATCAACGAAGCCAATATAGGGTAGCGAAGACTCTAACATCTGGAAATCAAACACAATGTCACATAAGGGCAGAGACCAGATAACGACAAAAGAAAGCTATAGTAACACACACAAAGTATGATACATTAAAATACAAGTACTAGTGCACAGATGATTTATGCATAGTACTTCTTCATGTACAACCCATTCCTGGGTTCACTCAAAGGGATACCAGTGTTGTCAAATGTTGGGATCGCCTCAGCCCATTTCGTAAAGTAATCAATGGCTACAATAATGCAACCATGCCCCCTGGCCGAGTGAGGGTGACATGTCATGAAATCGATGCCCCCTTTCGTAAAGGGATCAATTGAGACCACAGGAACGGGCGAGATGACAACACTGGTCGACGGAGTCGAAATCCGTTGGTAGTTCTCAAGAGTGTGTTGTTCCAAAAAGTGTATGGAATGATGATGCCCATCGTCCCAAGGGGTGTCCTCCATGATAGACATGATCATCTCGTTAGTGGGAAAAATAACACGAAAAGGATCGGGAAACAACTCCTCAAGAGAGTGAGTATAAGGTGTTGTCGATTGAATTGCTTGATAAGAAGATTCAACCGGACTTAACGACATTGCATCACCGAAATGAAGATGATCTCTAGGGTCAGGGACAATCCAAGGGCCGTGAGACACTGGAAGTTCATGAGGGACGGTGGAAATCATATTGATAGAAGAAACAGACAGGTGTGGAACATCGGGCAGAGGAATGGGGAAAGTACCCATTAACGAGGAGTCCTTTAAAAGGCCTACACCGACGTTCTCATAACCTGGTGGGGTTTTAGCAATAAACAGTACGTTTCCAGTATGAGTATTAGAATTGAAGAAGGCAAGTTGGTCAATGGTAACAACCTTTCCTTGATGAGGGAAACGTACTACATGGAAAAGTGTCGATACAAAAACATGCATGGAATCAATCTAGCTGTGTCCAAGCAGAAGATTATAATCAACGGGAGCGTCAAAGAACTCCACTTCAACTTGGACCGTTTTACCTTCTAACGTGATAGGAAACGAAGGAAGAACACCGTAAGGCTTAAAACCAGAGCCATTGAAGGCTTTAAGTGTATTCTGGGATTCATTCAAAGGAGGAGAGCCAATGGCTTTCCAACAAGAAAGAGACATAACACAAGTCGAGGCACCCTCATTGATAACAATTCAACAGATGTTCTTGTCAAAGAAAACAACCTGTATCTAGAACGCGAGTTGAGGGGGTAACCTTGGAATGTGATCATCCAAGTCAAAGACTATTAAATTCATATCTGTCGGGTCAATTCCACCTATAGCTTTCAACAGTGTCTTCCATTTTGTAGGATAAGACTGAAGGAATTCAAGGGCTGACATTGCTAAAGGTGCTTGAGCCAGATCTTCAAAAATGCTGTAGTTCTGGGCCACACGAGCATGAGGATTGAAAGCTGATTTCCGAACGACACCCTTAGGGGGGGGGTCACGGAACTGTGTCGAGGCTTGATCGTTCGAGATGAAGAGGACCGTTAGAAGGTGGAGTCACTGGAGAGGGTTGTACCAAAGCAGGAGGTAAATTGTCAACCTTCTCCTTAGATGGAGAATAATCTTTGGCTCGAGTCGTAAGTGCAACGTTGTTCTGCTTAGAATCACCAGTACACATCAAAACATATGATGTCGTAGAAGAGGAAGGTTGGTCGTGAATGACCAATTGAGCCTGTTGTTGAGTTGGGAAGGGTTGGGACAAGACAGCCGGTGCAGGTGGTTTTGGGGTTCCTTGAAGGAACTTAGTGACCTCGGCACGTCGTGGACAATACTTCATGTAGTGATCATCACCACAGATAAGGCAAGGGTATCGGGGTTTGCGCTTATCCCAATCTCCAACAGGAGTGGTTTTGGGTTGCTCTGCTTGATTACTATTTTTTCGCTCCTTATTCTTTCCTCTCCCCTTTTTAGATTTATTTTTACCAGCTGGGGTAGATTGGACAACATTTACCTCAGAGGTTTTTCCGGTGGGAGTGGCAGGAGACGGAGCATTTTGAACATTAGAAGAAGAAGATTTAGGGTTTGTGCTTGAAACATAATGTGATTGGGCTTGTGCAGTACCAATCACACCATCAGCCGCATGCGAGGCAACTGGAGTAGTTGAAGTGCTGGAAGCATTAGGACGAGGTAACTCAGGTAGTAAATCATAAAGTGTTCCCATTTGTGAATAAACGAGATCAAGATACTTAGCACGACTTATAGCCTGCTCTTTTGTGACAACGCTACCCATGGCAATGTCCTTACCAATTTCATTCACAAATTATTTTGTAAACCATTCTTCCAGTAACTGATCAGGGAGCTCAAGTTTAATGAGATGACGCCTCCTTCGCCACTCATGGATATGATCTGATATATGAGTGCCTTTAGACTGTTTGAAGGAAGTCAAAATCTCAGTCCCGGTATCATAACGGATCGGTAACTGGTAATGTGTAAGGAAAGCCATAGCTAGGGTGTTGAAATCAAAGAAGAAACCTCGTGGCAATTTTATATACCACTTCATAGCAGAACCAGTAAGGGTTCGTTGAAAAAGAAGTAAACGAATAGAGTCATCCATCAACGAGTTGGATGAATACCATAGGTGAAAAGTCATAACGTGATTGTTCGGGTCCTCTCCCACTTTGTCTTCGAATTTAGGAATGTCCGATGGAAGCTTGGATGGAATAGCAGGCCATTGGGGAGAGTGAAAAATAGGATCATTTAGAATCCTAGATAAATACAACAAATCCAAAGTAGCAAGAAAAGGTAATTGTCGATTCACCTGCGGGTACTGGTGGCTTTGGGGTGGAAGCCCTGTCGGTAAACCAGTAGGACTGTAAGCAGTCTACGCATAATGGGAAGACCCAGGCAGATTTGGTGGTGGTTGGAGAGGATAATAGCTCGAGGGATTGTAACCTTGAGCGGGGACATGAGTTTGAGTATTTGTACCCCAAATAGGATTGGGTATACCTGGATATGGTTGGCCTATAGTGGGGACAGGCGACTGCTGCCCCCCAGTCGTTTGAGGAGGATTTTGTATCATCTAATTCCAATACTGGGCCAAAGAGGGAGGTATATTCTGTCCAAAAGGTGGGGTTGGTCCCCCTATCATAGGCGGATTTCCAACCGGAAGTTGTGTCCCAATCAAAGGTTGTGTAGTAATTGGAATGTGTCCGGTAAAAGGAAGTTGAATCGTACCACCTTGTCCACCAACGGGAATCTGCAAGTTTGGTGTAATGGACGATATAGTGCCACTAGAATTAGGATTGCCAGAAGGAAATTGAGGGAGTGTTCGAATAAAACCGAGAATAGGATGCCCAGGAAGAGAAGGACCACCTGGAGAACTGGCTGGGGTTTGCGGAGGTGTTGGAATAGAAGCATTCAACAAAGCATTCAACGCATGGTATCTGGGTGGTAGTGTTGGAGTGACATTAGGCATTCGCTGGGTGTTTATAGGAGCAAGACAAGCTACAGTGAACCCGGTTGGAACACTTGTAGTAGCTGCAAGATGGGCCATTTCTGCAGGGACAGTAAAGTGATAAGTAGTAGTCAATGGTACTGTCTCGAGGTTAGAGATTTCAGAAATCAAAGGTGGATTAATCTCAGAAATCACAGGGGAACCTGGACCAAAAAGGTCTCGTCGAAAAACACCTATAGACCAAAAAGGATCTTGGCCTTCTATGCTGAGAAAAGGCCCAATGGGTGATCCAGAAGATGTAAGAACTAATTCTCTAGAATAATTCAGTCACATAAATGGTCGCTCAGAACGAGGGTGAAGTCGAAAATCCTCTCGAGTATTAGTAATTTGGAAAGGTTCTAGAGAGTCAGTGCGTTCCACTTGTGGTGTGGTGACGACTGTGGCTTCACTCTGTCGAGGAGAGCTCTCAGGTGTACCTGTAGGCAAGGGTTGAGAACCATCTAGATGCTCTGGAGATAAACCGTGCATTCTATGTGAACGACGTGGAGGAGCTATTGTAAACGAGTGACAAACTTCGCAAAGAAAATCCTATGGTCAACTTTGAGAAACAGACAACACACGCTAGTAAACAAAATCTAGGAAGCAATCACCAGGCAAACAAGGCCTTCTAATTTCAAAGGCACTAGTTGGTGATGAAATCCAACGTCGCAACAATGAGACGAGAAGGGGCTGGGCTAGGTTGGAAAAGTTACGCAGACAACCTGCTTAACGGACTTACACCCTGGTGCAAGCTCCCACACATAATCGTGGGTATACCCTCCAAGGATCCTGAGTGAGTTTGGTCAACGTCAATTCCAGGTACCGTGAAGACTTTCCCCTCCACAGTCACCTTGGGTAAGAACCTAGAAAGATAGGCCACTAAGGTCACCACCAACAATAATAAATCCTGGGGGAACAGTCGACAGTCCGATCCACATGCAAGGGCAGGGTATCTAGCCCACAATCAACTCAAGAGGCTTCCACTCATCATTGTGGGTATACCTCCGAGTGATCCCCATAATACGTGCAATCTCTACACTGACATCAACAAAGCAGGGTGAGTAAMTTTGCCAATATCAATGCGACCTAGTGTTTGACCCTTATGTGAGAAGGGCTTCCCAGGACAAGATGTTGTAAATGGAATTTAACACTCCCTAACACAAGATGCTATTGTGTGTTTTGTGCTTTTGGAGAGTGTATCTCTCTTCCTACTCCAAAGCACTAGCCTAGCTAAATGTTGGTGTAATAGAGCCCTAGAAAAGAGTTACTAGATAAATTTTATGATTACGCAGTGTTATTAAGAGATTTTGTTTACTCAAAGGTAACAGAAATGAAACTTATGTTGTATGACTCTGACCCAACAATGCAAGGATGAGAATGAAATATATCATTTTTCGTTCAATGAATCCTATGTATGGGAGAGAGAGAAAGTTTTCTAGATCAATTCTTGAACTACAATGCAAAATTTCCTTTGAAATGCAAATGCAAACAATCACTTATCAAATGACAACTCTCTATTGTGTCTTTTCAACAACTTCAACAATCTCAATAATTTGATTTTCAATGTTTTCTAAAACGAAAAGAATTTTTTGAAAGAAAATTTTTTTGTTCACTTTTCAAAAAGGACCCACACTATGATAGCGAGAGTACTAAAAATCAAAATCCAAATGAACAAGCAATGGAAAACTCAATCAACTCTTTCAATAAAAGAAAAAATAAAGAGCAAACCAAAGTAGTCTTCTCAATGCAAACGAAAATGATCTTTCAAACCAATAAGCAAATGAGAAAAACCAAGCACTCAACTTTCAACCAATCACTGGTTCTTAACTAATCAAACACACTCAGATTTTGAAGTCAGAGAGAATGGTTTTGCCAAGAAAAGTCAAGAAACGAAAGCCAAGACAAAAAATGGCAAGAAAAGCCTCGGAACCTTAAGACTGTTCATGCACACAAAAAAAGACAAGAAATATATCAATCAATGGTCCAAGAAACTCATAAGAGGCAATCAAACTGATCTGGGCAGTTGAAAAAACCAAAACTCAAATCCAAATTCTTGACAAAATGAGTTCGCAGGCAGGCAGTATTACATAGTGCGAGAATCACTGATTCTCGTAGGTGACCCTTGAGCAGGGTGCGAGAACCTCGCACTGAAACCTAAAGGCACAGTGCGAACTCTACCTATTCTTGCAGGCTGCAATGAAGTACAGTGCGAGAATTCCTGAACATAGTCAAAATTTTGAAAAATGAAGCAAAATTGAAAAAGGCTTCTGGACCTAGAGGGTCTATCAGGATATCCTGAAGACTCAGAGATTGATAGGATAGGAGAAAAGTGAAACCAGAGAAAATGGCCACAGAAAAATACCAAAATCCACAAAGAAAAGGGAATGATCCCCAGTGGAGTCGGCAATTTTGTTATTGGATAAATCCGTAAGTGCAGACACAAACCGATCTAGAACAAAGCAAGACAGAACATGACTCTTTCCCTAGATTTTGACCATTGAATTAAATAGGAGGCAAAAGCAAATAACATACCTTATTATCACTTCCTATGGTCTTTGTTGCTCCCACTTCGCTCCAGTGCTCTCATGCAGTCAAGACCAAGACAACACAAACCAACCAAAGTGAAGAAAGCACAATCTATTCAACAGTTAATCTATGTATATGATCAAGGAATTATACAATAAAGTGAAATTATCTTTATGGGAAAGGGACATGCTACTGTATCATATTGATGGAAAGTAAAGATTACAACCTGAGCCTTGATGTCGCAATATTCCTTTCGATGGCCCTTGGCTCTGACACACACACTTGCTCACTTGCATGAAGAAGATCAACCCCTTTGGATAAACTTGTTGGAGTCTCCAAGCTGCTGTAGCTTCAGTCCTTCACACAATTCTTTCACTAATTCTCCAATGAATCTTTCTTAACCTTGATTAACCTTTTCCATGAGAATTCCATCAATATATAGGAGAGAATGAATTAGTTACATGGATAAGAATGATCCCAAAATATCAGGGAATCCAGTATTAAGATAACCATTCGAATGCCATCTCATCCTTCTAGAAGATTCCCTTCTAGAAGCATCAATAATTCATCTTTTTCCTTGCTTAAGAAAGAGTTCGCACCCTAGTAGTTAAACACAATGCGAACTTATCACACCCTGGCTTAAGGCAGCCTGCGAGAATCATGCATTCTCACAGGCAAATATACTAGCAGCCTATGAACCTCCTTCAAAAATGATATTTCTGGAAAGAGAAGAAAGTAACTTTTCTCAGGAGAAAGTTCTTATGAAGAGCTTGAGTACACCATCATCAATACATCATCATGATGACCAAAATCATGGGTAACAATGATAAAGAAAATTTCGAATGAAATAGTAGAGACGAAAAGAAGTGTTAGAGAAGGAAACCAAGGACAAAGGCCCTATAAAACTTTTTTTTTAAATAAACCCACCTTTCAAATCAATTGAACCTCCCCCAACCAACTTAAACATCGAACTAGGTAATGTAGCATCTGACTCTTTTTATACATACCATCAAGAGAAACATTCTGAAAGAGACTGTCCCGAATGGGTGCACACTCTGAATTTAATGGCGAATTGGTTCCTAGATGAAGTTTCCCTTACTGAACAATCAAGCATCTCAATGGTAAACATCGTCGATCAGGAGGAAGTTGAGCCGCCGAAAGAAACAACCATGTTTTTATGGGATCCTAACTTGCTGATGCCTCTCGATGATGTATTTGAAGTCTACGAACTGCCTGCTGAGGTTTTGGCTGTGAAAACACGAAGTAAGGGTGAATTGGTCTCAAATGATCTTATCACTATCCAATCTTCGAGAGGAAAAAAAAAACTGATCACTTGAAATCACCTTTTGTTTCCCAAAGAAATCCTATAAACATACACACATGGGAGTCACCCAAGCTAGACTACAACATAGTTGAACACTTAAAGAAGTTAAAGGATAATGTGTTGGTTATGGACAGGTGTAGGATTCCCCAGCAAAGGGATTTTATTTTACATGCCTTAAATTCAATAGAATCCCCTATAAAAAGCACAGACCTAGGTGAGGTCTCATCTCCCACAGGTTTAAAGTACAAACCACATGTGAATGCTTTCTCTTTAGACAAAAGAGGAAATCCTTTTGTCCCACCTTTTGATTTTAACGTTTGAAGTCTTCAACATAAACCTGCATAATTGCTTAGTTGATTCAGGGGCATCCTCCAATGTCATGCCATTGTCAATCTGCAAGAAATTGAACATAATCCTTCTCAAAAGTGATAAACACATTGTACAAATAGACAGAACATAGGTAAAAGTTATTGGGGAACTTAAGGATGTCATGATCAGAATGGCTACACACCCGAAATTTATTCAAGTAATTGACATAATTGTAGTAGATATCCTAGAAGCTTACAGACTGCTACTTAGTCAAGATTGGTCCGAGAAATTGAATGGATACTTTAGAATGGACTAGGATCACCTTTGGTTTCCACTAAAGGGACATAACAACATGATTAGGATTGATAGGAAAATTTATCTCAAACATACTGTCACCGATTTAGAAGCCTTCAACAAACCCTCATCGACAGATTTCCTTGTGATAGGAAACTATGCATGCGATTCTGATTTCGGCAATTTCACTCCTCTCTCATCTGATATACCCCTCACACAAAACTTTGAAATGAATTTTCAAGTGAATCTATTGGCAACAATAGAAGAAAGCATCTTCTGTCAGGAACCCTTGTTGGAAACAACAGACAAGGTATACGGAGAGGAGAAAATAACTAGGCTTGAAGAAGTTGCTAAATTTCACTCCCAAGTTTGGACACTGTACTTTGATGGGTCTAAATCACAATAAGGGTCAGGAGCAAGATGTATCCTCATTGACCCGAAGGGGAAGCGAAATTTCCTATCCTGCAGACTAGAATTTGAATGCACCAATAACACTGTTGAGTATGAAGAATTAATTCAGGGACTGAAGAAATCCATGGACTTAAACATTAAAGAACTGAAAGTTTTTGGGGACTCTGAAATTATCGTTAGGCAAGTGAGCAATACTATCCATTGAAATTCTCCCCACTTGAGAAATTACCAACAAGAGGTGCATATACTAATAGAACATTTTTAGGCCTTCAATATTAATGTTGTTCCTAGGACAAATAATACTCTTGATGATTCCCTAAACATTGCAACCTATGGGCTATCCCCTTTAGAAGACTATGAAGCCTCTATTTTCACTGTGGAACTACTCTACAAACCGTCAGTACCCAACAATATTTCTAATTGGAAGGTTTTTGAAGGAGATGAACAAATTGTGTATCTTCTAACTAATCAAGATAATTTTAAAGATTTGGCTATTTATGATGAGGTATTCCAAGAGAAACTGGCAGAAACCGATTTCCATGAATAGAAGGATGGAACAAATAACTCTAATAGTAAACCAAGGTTTCATATGATACTGAGAGGCATATACAACTTAGAGAACCTTTATGACCTAAGGGAAAGATTTAAAGGGTCAAAGAATACAAAGACAGGGATTTCATGTCCCATATACGAGACTATAAACCTAGGAACCCTGGAAAACCCTAATAATGTAAATCTAGTTAGAACGGTGTCTAAATAAGATAGGAAGGCTTATCTCAAACTTTTTAGAGAATATCAAGATGTGTTTGCATTGTCCTACTGAGAATTGAAAACTTATGAAACTTGCATTATTGAGCACACAATCCCGTTAAAATCCATAGTAAAACTTTTCCACCAAAAGCTCAAGAAGTACCATCCATCTCTGGAACCCCTGATGTATCAAGAGTTAAAGAATTTTTTAGATGCTAAGATTATCTTTAAGGTTAGACACTCTTCCTGGGTAGCCAATTTAGTTCCTTTCAGGAAAAAGTCTGGAGAGATCTGCCTGTGTGTAGATTTCAGAAACCTCAACCAAGCATCAGAAAAGGATAACTACCTACTCCCACCCATGGAACAGCTCTTCCAAACTGTGTCTGGCTCTGAAATCTTTTCTCTTCTATATGGTTTCTTAGGTTATAACCAGGTCCTAGTTTCAGAAGAAGACCGTTTGAAAACTACATTCCGAACCAAGTGGGGAACGTTTTCTTATAAACACATGCCCTTTGGGTTGGTTAATGCAGGGAAAACCTTCCAAAGAGCCATGGATGTAGCTTTTCGGGGATTGATTAAAAAATGTGTAGTAGTATATTTGGACGATGTGACTATGTATTCAAAGAACAGAGAAGATGACATCCAACATTTAACCCATATTTTCAAAAGGTGTAGGAAATATTGAATATCATTAAACCTTAAGAAAACTATATTTCTTAGGGTTTAAGGTGCATGAATTTGAAATTGGATGGCAGTTGTCCAAGAATTTGATCTAGGTATAAAACCTGCCAAATTAGTAAAGGACAAGGATTGTGTAAACTGGCTACAGAAGCCCAATATCTAATAAATGAAGACCCCGGGTGGGAGAATGAATTAGCATTATGGTGAAATCAAGCTTTATACATTTCCCCAGGGAAAGAATCGCGGTATGGAAACTTTATTTACCTTTTACATCATGGGACTTGCCTAGAAAATCTAAGCCCTTAGGAAATGAGATCTCTCAAGCTAAAATCTGTGCAATATCACCTCATAAATTCAGTACTTTTCCGTGTAAATTATGATGGAGTACTCTTGAGATGTCTCGAGCATGAATATGTAGAAAAAATTCTAAGGGAGATCCATGATGGTCCTGCGGGTGGACACTTTGCAAGAGATACCACAAATCAAAAAATATTAAGAGATGATTATTATTGGCCTACTCTATTTAGGGACTCTCATAAGTATGCCATAAACTATAAATATTTTCAAATGAGTGCTGGTAGAGAAAAGAGGGAAGTTATCCCACTCCAACCAGTGACCATATCCAGACCATTCGAGCAATGGGGGTTAGACGTCATAGGGAATATTACCTTGAATTCTTCAAAACAACATGAATACATACTGACTACCACATACTATTTTACAAATGGGAAGAGGCCATCCCTATGACTCATGTGAATGAAACGGTTGTAATCCAATTCATAGAAAAACAACTGATCACAAGGTTTGGGATTCCCCCCGTTCTCATTTTTGGCAATGCTGCCTACTTTTCTTCTACTCTATTAACAAAGTTCGCTCTAGACAAAGGAATCATAATAAGATACTCTGCAAACTAGTACCCAGAAGGAAATGGGGTGGCATAATCAACTAATAAGAACCTAGTGAGGATCTTGAAGAAAACAATCATAGACAATTAGAGGAATTGGAATAGCTTGCTTCATAATGCCTTATGGGAATATAAAGTAACACCCAAGGAAGCTATAGGAAACTCTCCATAATTTCTGGTATACCGACAAGAAGTCATTCTCCCAAATGGGTTATATATTCCATCACTTCATCTTACTCAGGGTTCAAGAGGATATCCCTCATCAATTATTCAACAAAGAATTGATACCCTCCTCATGCTTGAAGAGGAAAGGGAGAAAGAAAAATATAATTTCTTCGCTCATTAGCAGATAGTTAAAATATGGTTTGAAAAGCATAAGGCCAAAGAGAAGAATTTTAAAGTAGGATATTTAGTCCTGAAATGGAATAGAGCAAAATAACCTAAGGGAAAACATTCGAAGTTTCAGAATCTATGGCTCAGACCTTTACAAGTATCCGAGAAAATTGGGGCAGGCATGTATCAGTTGAAAAATATGAGGGGGGGACCCAATTCCCTCCCAGTGAATGGCCAAGCCCTAAAACAATATTTCTGTTAAAAAAAATGTTTCTT
The DNA here is from genome assembly GCA_010110895.2 of Picea sitchensis. NCBI lineage: Eukaryota > Viridiplantae > Streptophyta > Pinopsida > Pinales > Pinaceae > Picea > Picea sitchensis. The sequence goes on along the minus strand of SNQJ01S0083393.1, from coordinate 17,571 downwards.
TTCATGTTTCTTTAGAATACATTCTGATTAGGATAAATGTGTAGGTTTAGGGTAGAATGACTGCATATTCCTTTTTATTTTTGTCTTTTCTTTTGCTTGGTATTTTCTTATAATAAAGTTTTGTTTCATAAGACATTGGGTGAACTTAATTAATATGGTGTAGCAAAATCTGCTCCTGACTTACACTTACGTGCAACATAAGAAACATTGGGCAATTACAAATTTCTTCAAGGAAATCTATATCCTGTCTTTGCAAAACAAAAAACCTTGGTAAGTGATGAAGTGTCTTCCTGGTGGTCTGTTCGACAAAAAAGGTATTCCAACAGACGACGAACACCTTCAGTAACCACTCACATAACTAGATCAAAGATCAACACACTGATGTTTTCACGTGGTAAAACCCCTACGGGGAAACATCCATGGCCCCAACCAACGCGACCACTTGGAGCAGTTTAGTAATGCAAAAGAAAAAATTACAAAGAGATTTTAAAAGAGAGTTTCTCACAATCGATCATTGGCAAATGACCCTCCATGTTATTTAAATAGATATCATGGACCAATTGGGTGTTAAGCCATAGATCAATGGTCGTTAAGATTCAGGAGATTATGAACCGTCAGATTACTCTATGTCAGGAACATATCGTGACCATTGAATTTCCTAACTACAAATCCATACTAATGCATACTAAAGAAACACACTAAGAAACACACTTTTACCTAATGACACATTAGACCAAGTAGTTCTTAACTAACTCCCAAGTGTCTAAATATCCTAACATACCCCCTTAAGAAAAACTTGGGATAGGATTGAAGGATTTACAATTTTGACACAATAGGAGAAGGAAGGAGGCATTAGAGCCTATCCCCCCTCAATCACAACTTCCTGAACTCCTAACATAGATTGAAGTTTGGAAAACTTCACTTCTATAAGAGGCTTTGTGAAAATGTCTGCAACTTGATATTCTATAGGGCACAAGAGCACGTCAATAACTTAATCATGAATGAGATTTCTGATGAAGTGCATCTGTATATTGATGTGCTTGCTACGCTGATGTTGAATTGGGTCTTTGGTGAGCTTGATGACACTCTAATTGTCACACCAAAGGCTGGTCGGATGCTGCTGCTCGAATCCAAACTCTGAAAGGATCTGTCAAAGCCACAAGGCTTCCTGACTTGCATTTACCACTACTCGACACTCTAATTCTGCTGAAGAAAGTGCAATAGCATGTTGTTTCTTACAGGCCCAAGTGACAGGTCCTAATCCAAGGCTAAAAACATAACCTGTAGTAGACTTCCGATCATCAGGGTCTCCGGCCCAATCTGAATCAGTGAAACCAACCAATAAAGGATTCCCAATTGAACTGTAATGTATCCCAAACTAAATTGTACCACAGACATAACGAAGTATCCTTTTAGCTTCTTTCCAATGGTTTTCATGGGGTGTTTGCATATACCGGGAAACAAGACCAACAACAAAGGAGAGATCAGGATGGGTATGAGTCAAGCATAAGAGGCTACCAACTACTGACGGTACAGGGTGGCATCAACTTCAGGAGAAGTACAGGTGGCAGTAAGTTTGACTTCAGACTAGAAGGGAGAAGGGGTTGATTTACAATCATCCATGTGAAAGTGACAAAGAAGGTCACAAGCATACTTAGACTGGGAAAGAAAAATTCCTTCATTGGTTTGCAAAACTTGGAGGCCAAGGAAATAGTGCAAAAAGACTATGTCTGTCATTTCAAATTTCTTCTTAAGGCTGGTTTTCGCATGGTTTAAAAGTTTTGAGTCACCACCAGTAAGGATAAGGTCATCGACATAAAGGATAAGGATTATGAGGTGGATTCCTACTTTCTTGGTATAGACATTAGGATCAGAATGGCATCTAGAGAATCCAGTGTCAATAATAAAGATGTCCATTTTGGCATACCAAGCTCGGGGAGCTTGCTTAAGACCATAAAGAGATTTCTTAAGGCAACATACAAGGCTAGAGTCATTTTGGACATATCTAGGAGGTTGTTCCATGTAGATTTATTATTGAAAATCTCCATGCAAGAAGGCGGATTTAACATCCATCTGATGAACCTCCCATTTATGTGAGGCAGCAAGGGCAAGAACAAGGCAGATGGAATTCATTTTGGCTATAGGGGAAAAGGTTTCATTATAGTCAGTTCCTTCAACTTGGGAAAATCCTTTGGCAACGAGCCTTGTGTCTTTGAACACTTCCATTTGATGCATACTTAGTTCGGTAGACCCATTTACATCTAATAATTTTTCTTCCTTTTGGAAGAGGTACAATATCCCAAGTATCATTTGCCATTAAAGAACAATACTCTTCATTCATTGCTGTATCCCAATCTGGATGAGTTGAAGCTTTTGCAAATGTATTTGGATCATGAGTCTTTGAAACTTGAGCCAAAAGAGAAGAGGTTCCCTGGAACTGTGAACGTGTTAGACACTGATCTAAAGGATCACCGACAAGACCACCAACTTCTTCTCGTGTTGAAGGAACCCATCTAGGGAGCGATGGAACTGGTGTGAGTTCAGGTTCAAAGGACTCATCTAGAGGAAGGTGAGTAGGAAAAGGTGGATTTTCATCTTCACTGTCATCATCTTAAGAAGAAACCAAAATAGGAACAGAAGAAGGCACAAATGCCGAAGATGGTTCGTAGGCCGAAGAAGGCACAACCGTCGAATTACGCTGACATGCCAAGATATTTTCATCAAATTTAACATCTCTTCTAAGAATAATTTCATTACAATGTGGTTTAAGAAGTCTATAACCTTTGGCATCTTCAGAATAACCAACAAATATACACTTCTCAATTTTAGGCTGCAATTCTTTCCTTTTCTCATCAGGAATGTGAGCCCATGCTATACTGCCAAATACACATAAGTGACTTACATCTGGTTTAATTTTAGTCCAATCTTCTTTCGGTGTTATATTTTTAAGAGCCTCTGTGGGAGTGCGACTGACTATGTAATTTTCATAGTTGATTTCTTCCTCCCAATACTTTAGACTTAATCCCTTAGATTGGATCATACAATTAAGCATTTCTTTTAATGTGCGGTTCTTTCTCTCAGCAACACCATTTTGTTGTGGTGTATATGGAACAATGTGTTGCATTTGGATGCCCTATGTAGTGCAGTAAATTGTAAAATTATTGATCACATATTCGCCTCCATTATTTGTTCTTAACTTTTTCATTTGATGTCCAAATTGTTTTTCTACAAGGGCCTTGCAGGCCAAAAAATTGTCAAAAACTTTGCTCTTAAGTTTTAAGAAGTAAAGACAAGTACGTTTGGAAAAATCATCAATGAAAGTTAAGAAATACTTGCACCTAGAAAATGAAGGAGAAGAAAGTGGACCACACAAATCACTGTGAACAAGTTGCAAAGGGCCTGAGGCGTTCCAAGAGACACGTTTGTCAAAAATGTCCCGATGATGTCTGTCGAGAACACAAACATCAAAAACACCATCTCTGCATGAAACAAGAGGAAGACCAGTTACCATATGTTGATTACATAGTTGCTGCAATGAACGGTAGTTTATATGACCAAACTGCTCATGCCAAAGTTTGCTCAAGTCATCTATATGAGCAATAAAAACTGATGAAAAAGATGATGACCCAAAGTTTTCAAACTTGTACAACCTGGTAATATCATCATCAATTCCAGTTGCAAGAACATGCTTAGGATCTTTTAGATCCTTGATTACAACTTGGTGAGGTTAAAACTCTACGGTTTTACCTTCACCTGGATAAGTGATTTGATAGACTTATAGAAGGTTACAAGAAAGACTTGGAACACATAATACATCATTGAAATGACCATTATCTACTTGAATTGTTCAAGATCCTATAACACTAAGAGATCTATCATCACCAACAAATATTTTCTTGGTGTTACATTCATTTAGAGAATAAAATATGTCTTTATTTTTAGCCATATGATAAGATGCTCTAGAATCAATAAGCCACTCATCAAAAGAACAAGTAGAAGTTGTATTGAAGGAGAAACCAGAAGCAGAAAGTGCATGTCCATGAGAAGAAGAAGTAGAATCAATACTGATGTTGTGCTTATTCATTGTTGCTTCTAAATCTTCCATCTTCTTGAAACATTTGGACTCATCATGACCATCTTTATCACAAAAGTTGCCATGTTTGTCAGTCTTCTTATTTTTATATTTTTCTCCTTTGTCACCATTAGGAGCTGAAGCTGTCTGAGCATGTTTGGGACCCTTATGTTGCTTGTTGTTTTAGTGAGGATGTTTCTTCTTGGGCTACTTGGGTTTATCTTTTTGCTGGGAAACTAAGTCTTTGTTGGAGGTACCTATAGTGTTGATCACTCCAAGTTGTACAAGCTTATCTTCCTCTCTAATCAAAGCAGCACAAAAGGACTCAAGAGTGGGTTTTTGATAAGATTTCCCTAGATCCTCTCTCATGGCATAAAAGGTAGATACAAACACATAATATGCACTACCTAGCTTAGAAAGAATAAGATAGATGCAACGCTCTTCCTCCATTTTTATCTCACATTCTTCACATAAAATTCTGAGTATTTTAAACTTAGATAGATAGTCTCCAAGGCAAGAAAAATCACTTGGACTCAAGGTTAGTACTTGATTTTCTAACTATTGTGCTCGAATAATATTAAGTTTACCAAACACAGATTCAATCTTTTCTCAAGCTTCTTCGGGGTCATCAATTTCTTTAAGGTGGAACCTTAAATCAAGAGAGATGGAAATTTTGGTTAGTCCATGTGCTTCGTCACTCCTATTAGCTCATTTGGCTTTCTTATCATCATCAGTGGGTGCTTTTTCCTTTCCCAAGGTAATCCGGTATAAGCCTTTACTTCTTAATAAATATTCCATATGAGATTTCCATTGGAAGTAGTTGGTGTTGGTAAGCAAGACATTACTTATAGCATCCATATTAAATATGAATATAATATGGATTTAAAATCTGAAACTGATGACCTAGATGGAAAGAGATCGAAAAGTTATTCGGTTTTAATAAAAACGACACTTAAAACGGACTTCGAATGTGAGAGTTATGCCCTTTAAAAAAAAGGCATAAACGGTAACCAAATGACCATGTGATAGTGTAAGTTGCTTTATGAAGTGACCCACTTTTATAAAGAGAAGTGGGGATCACTTTTACAATGAAGTTACTTTATAAAAAAAAAGCTTCATGCAAAATAAATAAATCTAAAATAAAATAGTAAAGCTACTTATAGTGATTCACTTTTATACTTGAAGTGAAATACACTTTACAATTTTGGCATAAATGTTTTCAAAAAAAAGTAACAAAAGAGAGACTTGAACTCAAGACCTCTTACTTAATAAGGCAAATTTTAACTAAATGGTATAGCAAAACATATTGTAATGTTTAGAAGGAAGATTGGGGTTGTTGTTTTTGTTGTTGAGCATGCTAAAAAAAAACCTCTTTTCACACAAGAATTTTTTTTTTCTTCTCGATGACAACAAGGGTTAGATCTTGGTTAGCTTACCTGGAAGATGCACATTTTCCTATCTATTTCTGGTTTTCCGAGATCACATAGGGCATTGGGAAAAGAGAATACATAGATCTAAAAGAGTAGCAACCCGGAAATAAATAATACAAAACCGAAATAAAACCAAAATACTATGCAAAAGTTTAAAAAATGCATATTCAAGCTTTATACCTCCGGATCTAACTCTAAGGGTCGTATCTTGGGAAAACATAAACCTTTTCAAGTGAAATGAAAAGTGTTACTGAATGAAACGAGTGCTTCGAACGTAATGGAACAATCCTCTCACCCCATAAATGTAGGTAAATGATAGAAAATGGAGATGAGGCAACTCGGTTTCACGATCTCGATCTACAACACGAGCGGGTCTTCAAACAACCTTTGATACCATGTTCGACAACACAAGTATTCCAATAGAAGACGAACACCTTCAGTAACCAATCACATAACTAGATCAAATATCAACACACTGATGTTTTCACGTGGTAAAACCACTATAGGGAAACATCCATGACCCCAACCAACGCGACCAGTTGGAGAAGTTTATTAATGCAAAAGAAAAAGATTACAGAGAGATTTTACAAGAGAGTTTCTCACAATCGATCATCGAAAAATGACCCTCCATGTTCTTTAAATAGATATCATGGACCAATCGGGTTCTAAGCCACATATCAATGGCCATTAAGATCGAGGAGAGTATGAACCGTCAGATCACTCTATGTCGGGAACATATCGTGACCGTTGGATTTCTTAACTACAAATGCATACTAATGCATAATAAAGAAACAAACTAAGAAACACACTTTTATCTAATGACACATTAGACCAAGTAGTTCTTAACTAAATCCTAAGTGTCTAAATATCCTAACATGGTCTAGTAAAACCCATAGGAAAGATGGAAAGTTGGAAAGGATCATATGTACCTCTAGACAGAGCTGGGAAGAATTTCACATTAACTATTTCATCTTGTAGATAATCGACGTCCTCCTCTCCAACTCACTCAGGGAATTTATTCCATAAATAAATCAATTATATTAAATGAGTGCAAAGTAGGAGAGGGTATGCAGATAACTTCGTCGGGGCTATGGATGCTCACTGGCAGCAGAGCAAGGTCTGCTACGTCGGGGTGACTCCATCGGGGCTATGGACGCTCGCTGGCAATGAAGAAACACTTTAGCGAGGGAATAAGGATGACTAAAAGGGCCTCGAGCCCGTGAATTCCTTACCAAAATCTTTTAAGGAAGGGGCATGGGTCACGATCAAGAGGAATGAAGCTGGGATAAGGGATAAAATCCATAGGTGGACCCAGATTCACAAACCTGGGAAATTGTACACGCATGGATAGGAAATACTCTGATAAAAGCGAAGCCAGTTGGTTTCTTAACTAGCTTCTGCATGAGCTAAGTCTGAAGGAAGGAACAAAGATTCTGCTTTCTCCCAGAGAATCTCCATTTGTTGAGCGCTCAAAACACCCTAAAATCTTTTGTGAATTTTTTTCTCTTTTGGGAACCACTTGTTTTATTTTGTTTTTATTTATATGATTGAGTTCGTTGTGGAGGGATTGCTAATATCGTTTCATGTCTCATCAATGATCAGTTGGATTTACTTGAACATTGCAAAGTGAAACCTTTGTGTCTAAAAAGAACTTGGCATTTTAACTAAGAATATGTAGCTAAAATTGTGAACCATGCAATTATGTTCGACATCAACAAAATACGAGCAAGTAAAATGACCACATAGTAACAATAATCGTCTATCATTGATGTATCATTAAGATCGGTAAAAAATAGAGTAGATTTGCGCTGGTTGTTCGCAAAGAAGATTCAGGAAATGGCCGATTTCTCATCAACGATGGAGAAATATGAGAGGGATAAACATTGACATGAGCCATGATGAACCTTTGATAGCCGATTACTGATGCATTTGTTTGGGGTCAGTGAATTCTCAAATATTTTAATCAAGGAAAATTTTCTCATTGGCACATCACCGAGAACCAATCCACGATGCATTTTCGGCATCGACAAGTTTCGAGGGGGGTAATAGGGGAATTGTTATAACCCTAAAATGCACTACACAGGTTTACCTGGCATCAGGCCAACTCATGCCTCTTCCTAGCCAAAACCTTGCTGAACAAATCCTCAAAAAGCCACTTAAAACAAGCAACCCACGCCCTAACTTCTCACTGGGCGCGGGCATCCGCTGGCTGTCTTTATACTGCACGCGGGCATCCGCGGGCTAACCCAAAACAGCCCGCGGGTACCTAACAAAGCTAAAAATCAGGAAAGTTTCCGCCGGGACACAAGGCTTTTTGTCAGTTAACTGAAACTCTCTACCATGCATGGCCGAGAGTTCGACTAAAACCCTAGCTCTTCCTATCCTATAAAAGGAGGGGTAGGGGTACTAATCAAAGGAGGAAAATCATAGCAAAGAAACTCTGCCAAATTGCCAAGCCAGTTTTGTCCCAACCCTTTAGCCTTGCCTCAAGCTTTAGGAGAAATTCATGCAGCAGCAGTTGAAGGACAAAAAAAAAGAGGAAGAGCCCAGGATCAGGATCGTGGAACGGTGACCGGCCTCAGAAATCATTGTAAGTTGGTACATATTGAAGTTAATGAAAAAGATACTTTTCCCGTCCCGCATACATGAGTCTCATCTATGTAATTTGATTTATGTTTTATCTCTAACCCTNCATACATGAGTCTCATCTATGTAATTTGATTTATGTTTTATCTCTAACCCTATAATAGATCAGTAGCATGCATGCATAGTCTTGTCGTGATTGCAGGGAAGCTTTTGGAAGGAGCAGCAGCAGCAAGGGGATAAGAAGCTCAATGGAGGATCTACTTCAGCCGTTCGGAAAAAGGTTGGTTTATTCTTCTCTTGTATGCATGTGAAGAGAGGGGTTTCAGATTCGGGTAGAAGGTTAAAAGTTAAGTCTTGAGGTTCATGATATGCGTATAATCTTAGAGCCCTAGCTTATTAGTCCATAGGGTAGAATACCCAACAACAGAATTGGCGACTCCACTGGGGATATTTTTCTCTTAGGGTCTCTTGGTTTGGTGAAAGATCTTTTGGTAGTTCAGAGAATTGAATTTCAGTTTCTTTGCTGTTTTTTGTTTTCTATTAGTCAAAAGCTAGCAGAGAGCCTGGTTATTAATACCAGTTCTCTTTGACTGACGCTCGACATTTTCTTTTCGGGACACACAGAGGTACCCGCGGCCTGCAGAAGCCCTGCCCGCGGGTGACCCGCGCCCTAACCTTCTACAGCACGTGGATACCCGCATCCTGTAGTGGTTTCAGTAGCGTGTAGTGATCAGGAAGTTGAAGAGGCAGTCCCCTCTTCCCCTGTCAGAAGTTTATCTTCTCAGGGGGCTTTTTGGATCCTGTCTGGGTCTGAATTGGTTTATAGTCTTGCGTTTCAGTCCTTCTTGTTGTGTGTTTCTTCACATTAGTTTTTCGTTTTTTGCAAATTGGTTTTTTCTGTGAGAGTGATAGCATTTCAGCCTGTCAGAGACTCTGGTGGTCAGTACCAGAAGCCTTTTTCAGGACTAGATGGTCTGTGTATAATTTTTTCTCAGTATTTGGACATACCCGCGGCCTGCTTAAGCTTAGCGCGTGGATACCCGCGCCCTGTAGTGGTTTAGCACGCGGGTACCCGCAGGCTGTTTTGGTGACAGTCGCGGGTTTGTTAGGTAGTTTTTCAGCTGGGGTGGGGCAGTCATCCCCTCCTTCAGTGAAAAGAGCTCCTCTCAGAGGTTTGGAGTCTGGGGCTGCACAGTCAGCAGGTTAGGTCTTGTACCCTTAGCTTGTGCTTGTTATTAGATTTGGTGATAGAAAAGACATTTATTTTATGGTTTTTAGGCAAGTGTGGGAATTAGTGTTGTTGGGATTGCTTGGTTGCATTTTCATGCTCTGATTCTGTTTGCGATCTGCGCTTTAAGCCAACGTTATCTAACGGTATCTAACGTTGTTCTCTTTGCAGGTAACAAATCCTCCAAGAAAGCCAATGACCAGATGCTCGCCAAGGGCACCAAAATTGAAGGAAGCAGAGATTGGTGAAGGATCTTCTCCCGAGACTGTGAGGCAGTTGGAATTTTCTCCCAGAGTGGAACCGGTCATCAAAACATTGAACAAGAAGGCATTTTATTAGCGCACTTATTTTGGCGATACATAATCAACCACTGGATCAAAGATAATTCTCCCACAATGGGGAGATTTGTTCAACAAAATTAACTGGGAAGATTTCCTAGAGTTTATCCTTCACAGCAGCCCGGATGCAAGGGTGCTCGACGACCAGGTTTTTCTGAATATCTGGCAGTTGTGCTTGCATATGGTATCCTACCAAACTCCATTATTTCCCTTCATTGAGACTCTGGGTTGGATAATTTATCATACAAACCCACAGAAGTGCCTAATCAATGATGAGAATGGCAGATGTGTCCGATTTTTTCTCCCGATAGAGGTCCAAAAATATTACAATATTAGGGACTCGGAGGAGCGGTTGAACAAAATGTTTATGGTGAATTTCTATGAATTACATGACACTATCCTATTAATGTCCTCCTGGTGGAAGGAAGACAAGAAATTTACAAACCGGAGCAACAACTGGTACGAGACAAAAAATCTAAGGGAGCCATATATCTACTTAATGGCTCTAATTTGTCGATTATATGGGGAAAAATATTGCGCTAAGTTATCAGAGGCATGGATGCCCCTGGCATACACTATGGCTATTTCTAGGAGTATCTTCAATTGGGGAGCAATCATCTCAAAGCAATTGAGCACCTGTATATTGCAGGCTCAGAAACCAAAAGAGGGAGAAGTGCCTGCTTTTCACATGGCTTCATATTTGCTAGACGTGATTTGTGCAAGGAATGTCTTCGCCAGCATGAGTCTGAGATGGCACGTCGTAGTGATACCTATACATGTCTACTTCAACATACTGTGGGAAAATAGGTATAAGAAATATTATGCTCTCACTTGTGATGAATTCATAGCTCGGGTTTATTTCATTATTTTCAAAAAAGAATGCCCAAGACTGTCTATAGCAGCCAAGAAAATGATTTCAAAAGTATGCCACTGGTACCTAGATGAAAACATGACTTACCTAGATGAAATTATGACTTATATCAGGGTGTTCGGGACCACCGGCACACCACATTTACTCCCTGCTCACATTCCAGACTGACTCATCGTAGGATAAATCTATTACCAAACCATCTTGTAGGGATATAACACCACTTTGTTTAAGGACAATAAACGAGCATTCATACCCTATCGTTTCCATGTAGGGTTTTTCATAGTGAAGCACATTGTGCAAGATAAACAAGAGGCTTTGAGCCAGCTAGAATACAGGTTCCCAAAATGAATATTCCGCAAACATGACCCTAAAGGCCTAGTTCTCTAGCATGCATCACAAGTCTCTTCCTACTGACCATACGCACATGATAAGTTTGACGAATATATTTTTACAGAATGTGCTCAGGACTGGGAGGAGGTGCTATAGAGAAAATCTAACCCAAACATGACTATGTTCAAATCTACGATTATGGATGAGCAAGTTGAAATGATATAATAGATGGCTCAAGAATATCTTAGGATTAGAGAAGAAAGCAAAGCAACAAAATCTACATATGCACAAATGAGTGGGATGTTGTTACTAGAAGAATCCCAAAGAATCATCCAACAACTAGAAAATGATCCTCAACTATTAGAAACTATGAGGATCACCCCAGCCAACCCAATCATAATCAGGGAGGAGCTAAATGGCTTAGAGTCAACCCAACTGGAGGAAACCACCAGTCTGGAACATCCCAAAGTTCCATTACCACATGCCAGATCGTCGGGGACCATTCCAACCTAGTATCAAATTCTAAGAACACCATGTGAAATGGGTGTGCCTAATACCCTTCTTGATCTAATAACTATCTATGATGATGAAGAGAGTTCAGAGGTCTCTCTTATAACTCCGATACAAATTATAGAGGAGAAAGAACTAAGGGGAATATCTACTCCAAGTCCTGATGCATCAATTCCAAACCCTCATGAGGGCGACCATGAGGCCGAAACTATCGTAGACACTGAACTTCTCGACCTATCAGGGACCCTGAAAGACCACTCCAGGGATGATCTAGGTTCAGGTTGAGAAAAAGAGGAATTGCAGCAGTCAAAGATCGACACCTCAATAGCCGCTCACCAAGTAAGTATTGAGTCTATCACTATCTCTTCAATTTTGACCAATAGCTCACCAGTCGATGAACACTAAACAAAGTTCGATCCATTGGAACATATGGACATTTCCCTTGGAAAAGAAGTACAAGAACCGTTCCTAGAGAAAATACATATGGCAGGAAGCTTGGGAAACACTCTGACCCGAATAGAACAACAAATCCCTGAGCCCGTTGATGAGGTCGTCGATACACAAGTGATCACTTACAATTGGAAGAGGAAATCCATCATAAGGAGGACCACCAAGAAAAGAAGACTCATGCTGGATAACTCGATTCTCATCACCATGGAATAGAAGCTGCTCAACACAGAAAACGTGAAGACATATGAGCTCATCGGCGCAAGGATGGCTATCACTGATGACATGTTGGATCGAGCAAAGCTATATGAAAAGGAATTGGTCAGCACATAGAAGGAGCTAGACCATCTGTTCCATATGGAAAAATATTACCAAGACTCAACGTAGGCCACATTTTTTCTAAAGAGCGAATTTAGAGATGCATATGAAAAGTTCACGAGGGAAATACATCTCTTCACTACATGTGTAGTCAATTATTAAGAAGATACCATTATGGCACTGGAAACCTTTAAGGATGTGGAGAGATGGTATGAAAAGGAATACCATGCTGTAGAATGAATTGATTACATCAGTACAATGAAGAAGGGTCGAGACGTGGAGGAGCATGAAATTCGAGTGATGATGGATAGCATAATCTCTCGTATCTGGAAAGTAGCCGAACTGGGTAAGTATGGCCTAGGAAACTCAGCAAGAGGTAATAAAGAGGCTAGCTGAGTTCGAAATAAGCTGGGAAAATATCAATCGGGAGATGAAAGACATTGGCCTTCCAGAGTTCGGATCACCTGAAGACTTTGTCGAATTGCATGACATAGTCAAACGACATGAATAACAGGACTTAGCATGGGGAGTGGAGATCACGTGGGTGGAAAGAATGACACCGGGTCAAATACAAAAGTTTATGGAACATCCGATCAAGGATCATGCAGTTCTGCAACATTTAAGTGCCAAAGTCATCAAATGTATAGAACATGAAATAAAAGTGAAGGAAACCCTTTTAGCCTCAATGGACCAGCACAGGTTCCTGTATGCTAACACATGCGAGGATCTCTTCATCAAGTGGTCATAATATGAGAAGAGTCATCCACTCTAGTAGAACCACGAGATGATTTCCATAGAACAAAGAGATCAAGCACCACATGGAAATATTTTGTTTTACTTAACACAAACTTGTAGCAACTATTTTTAGATAGTGATTCTTTATAAATAGGGGTATTGAAATTTTAGAAGAGGTCAAGAGTTTTGGGGAAAATACCCTCTTTTTTGAGAATTGTAAAGAATTATTTTTGAGAAAATTTAATTAAGAAGTTCTTTTTAGAACCAGAGACAAAACTTTTTTTTTCATCAAAGGTGTTATGCGATTGGATTGAGGAGGAACTGCTTCCAACTTTTATTTCAGTAGTTGATGTTGTAACGAGTAAGAGTTTTTGAATCTATTGATACACTATATTTTTCAATATTTTAACAATTATTTTGTTCTTAATGATGAAAAACAAATCGTTTTGTTAATGTGTGATTGATGGTAGAGCTACATAAACTATTTTTCTTTCACTCATCTTATTGCATGAGTATTTTCTTTCAATAATCGTATCTCAGCCACTGTTGAAATACCAACAAGTTAATGTATTATTACTAGACTTGTAATAGGTGTGAATATCGTTGTTTGGATTCTAGAGAACGAGGGTTATCCCAGGCTCAGCCTACTTCAGTAGTTAAGAATCCCCTTTATCAGTTGGTTTATACCATCACACCTTACTTTATCAGACTCATGTAATAAAAGAAAATAAAAAAGAGAAGGTTTAATATGAAGGAGGTACTTTCATATAGATATATATTGTCAGTCACTAAGTAAATCCCATCGATAAATTGGCTAGATTGAAAGATATGGAGAACCATTCCACCCATCAAACACTGCATAGTCTAATTGGGCCTCTAAGGTGGGTTTGGTTCCTACTGTTGAGTTAAATGGATCTTGGACCCATCAACAAATCCTTCATTTGTGATTTTTTTCTCCCCATGTCATCAATATGTCTTACTACTTCAATTTCTTGGTGAATCTCATGTATCTTCTTAAACTACCATTTTTCAATTATTGCATCCCACTTCAAACTAAATTTTCTCCCTCTTGATATTATGCCTCCTCCATCATACCTTCTTCCTTCAACTTGTTGAACTTATTCTTATGCTGAGAGGGGGGGTGAGTTAGTATAAAATACCTTTTACTTTATTTAACCATTCATCAATCATTTATTAGATGAGAAATAATAATCACATATAAACTCAAATCATAATGCAGAGAGTTTAAAATGGAAACCCAATTTGGAGAAAACCATAAAATTATCTTTATAAATGTCTATAGGAACCAACCTACTAGAGACACCAATCTTCTCAACTGATGACAAACTTAGCAACACCTGTAGGCACCGACCTACTATAACAATATTTGCAAAAACCAACCTTCTAGAGACACCAATCCCCTCAACTAAGCACCAACTCAACAAGATATGTGTAGACACCAATCCAATATATTCATACACAAAGTAATTTTGAATTCCCCTGCATGCTTCATTCCACAAACAATCCTTCAAACCCTAGTCACATGTATCCTTCATGCCCTAGCAAGCCTCATATCATCATTCCCAGAATATAATACCCAATGACAACATCACAACCTCATAATAACACACATTGCAGCATCATAACCTCAAAATAGTGCACATGGTAACATCACAGACCTTCATTCCTTCATAGCGCACCTTAAGAAGAAGAAAGACCCCAAGAAAATCCCTTAGAATTCTCTAGCACACCTTTAGATCCCAAATATACACCCTAACACCTTTAGTGCACCTAAGATCAATTTTGTGCACCTCAGACATGATCTCTTTCTTGGTTTCACTACAAATGCACACATATGTCTCGTATTTATAATAACTCTTTCCCCACTTTCAGGGCCGACTTGTAAAGACTAGTTGAACCAACCTCAATTGTCTGGTTGGGTTGTCGGACTAAAAAATTAATATCTCCTCATTCCTGGGGAGTTAGAGGGAATGCCATATACTGTTGGAAAGGTCTCAGAATAAGATTTCAAAAAACATAACTTATTCTCCCATTTGAGATAGGTGTGTAGGGTAAAACTTCATTCAAAGATAGGGTATCCAAAATAACCATCGAAAATACAAAAATAATAATTTCAACAATATCCATCTTGCAATATTTATCTTGGACATATGTAGGATTTTAATATTTGTCTTGGACATTTGTAGGCTCCCCCTGTCTTTGAAATCAATGAAAATTAAAATTTCAAACACAACTACGCATTCCAACCAATTTCATCCTAGGTCATCCTCGAGTGCAAATGTTTACATTGCCATGAATGGCGATTCAAAATGAATATAGTCTTCCTCTATGGAAAAAATATTCACTCAAGTCATGATTTCCTTTACCAACTATTATTCTGATCATAAATTTTAGCGGAACTCAACTACAAGTTCAAAAATATAACACTTTATTTTTATTTTAACCTAAAATTTGATGGCTCTGGTGACTTCGTGATCAAATCTCTGCAAAGAAACCAGATTATAAATGTTCCATTAGATCTCCCTCCTCTTTTTCTAGGAAATTCATGGATTATCCCTCAATCTACTAAACCATTTGAATATAAACACTAGATATTCAACCGAATTTTTTTTATAGGTATTGTGGTCATTATGCAACAAAGTATATTTATGACTGGTAGCATACTATTTTACAAAACGATTAACCTGTCTAAACCACTAGTCTTCCATTTATCCCTAGGTCAATGTAACAACTATACTATTAAAATGCCACACACATCATGATAGGGTCCCAACAGTGGAGCCATTTTTTGGCTCAATTTGATACTTAGGTCTACATCTGTTTCCAACAAGGGGTTCGGTGTAGTCTAGGCAATGGCATTTTCAATCTCCATAAAGGGGAAGGTTTCACCAAAGGTGGCTTATTGAGACATAAAGGGTTGTGTATGGCTCAAACAATGTGACTAACACCATAATTTACCATCCCAATAACTACACTTAGATAGTAATTACCACAATAGACCTATTAACACCATATTACAACCTCCTTCTACCCATTTAACTATAGAACATTACCATCTTGTTCATCATTCATCTAAGTATAAACACACAATATCTATACAAATATAAGGTTATCATTTAATGAAATATACAAAGAACATAAATAAGAACATCATCACCATGCAACATAAAGGAAACAAAAAATTGAAAAGGGGGCCTCATTCCATTCATTTCCAACATGATCCAATACATCATTATTACATAAAAATTCTTCATTAACTAGGCTACATTAGAAGACTATATTTAAAACATGACACAATATATAACATCCTCTACTCAAATCATATAAATATATTGTCCAACCTCCAATTAGGATGAAGCCTTTACATTTATACTATCATTCTCAAAGGTGGGAGGAATCATTCAACTCAAAATCCTATTAGCTTACTCCCAATTATTTATTCATGAACCAATTGATATATTTTATGGCTTCTACCACATGTCTTCAGTCTTCTACCACTCTACTCTTCAATCACCTAAAGTCACATCTAATTCATTGGGTCTTATCTCCCAACATCCATGATACTCTTTATTCTTGTTAATGTCCTTCATTCCGAGTGGCATAATTTATATTTCTCTATCTACTGAGTTACCAACATGTCCTTCATCAAAACTAAGGGCCCAATAACAATAATAACAAGAATAAGATCCTAGGATAAGGGTTCCAATTCGACTACTAATGATTGGGAAATCCTAATGCCAAAAATAACAATCAAAATTGTAACCAAAACAATACACCTAAGCAAGGAAATAATAACCAACTCCAAACAAAATTCCCTTCTATGCTTTGTGGCTAATATGGGCATTATACCTATCATTGCTAAAAAATATATAAATTTCACATATTAAAGACATTATCTGGTAATTCAAGTACCACTCCCCCATAAGAGAATAATAAAACTCATAAAGGGCACCATTAATTCTACACGACCATTTGTGTTGTAGAACCCCCTCCCCTAGCAATGAGCAATCACTAACCAATAGGAAAGCCCCACCTCATCTCAAACTTCTATTTCTTCACAAATATAAATCCCTTCTTTTCAAAGGATTTACATGAACTCAATGGAAATTCACATATAGACTCAGAAGTGGACATATGATGTGCCTGAGCATGATAATAACCAACCAACAACCAATGGTACCTTGCAAAATCCATCTCCCTAATGTCCACTCTACACCACATGTATAAAAGGTGCCTTTATGCCAAACTACACATAAGCCACATGAAAGGGATGCATAATGCTATAGTATCATCCATGGATTGGAATAGTCGCCTACTACAATGTTATCACTCAAGGTTCTTCAAACCTCCCCTTCTCAGTGGAATTCCTTCCTATCAACCTCGAGCACTATTGATTCATAAAATTCAATCTTGATGAGCTTTAACATAAAAAAATCTAAGCCAAGTCTCCCCCATTAATTGCATTTCAAATAAATATCACAATAAAACACCTTATCATGTATCATTGTATCATCGACAAACATGCTTCTACCTATGTCATGTCCACCATGTTTTAACATAATTAGGGATCCCTAGAATTTATCCCATCCACCATCATGCTCCTTACTGACAATGGATGATGTTCCCAACCTGAAGGTCTTTTTCAAAATATCCTAGTTGAACTAGTGGGAAATTTCATCTTGATT
>SNQJ01S0083392.1:62767-94095 GCA_010110895.2 Picea sitchensis | reverse complement strand
CAGTCTCTATGTGATGGTTGGTTGATGGTGATGATTTAATGTAAAGTTTTATTATCTCTCATATATTCTTGGGTGGAAGGAAGGGGAAAGGATGGAGAGATAAAAACTCTCTTTATATTGGAGGATTGTATCTTCCTCTTGGAGGTTTATCCCTCCCTTTATATTTGGAAGCTATAGCTGTTGGACACACCTACCACACTTAGAGGGGGGGTGAATGAGTGTGGGGCTCTTTTTCCCAAAACTTCCCTATTGCACAAAAACTCATCAATTAGAATTCAACATTTATTCATTACCCATTGTTTTCATTTATAAACAGTTAGATGTGAGCACATATTAGCAACATATATCATCAAAAAGTCATCACCACAATGAACACAAAGAACACAAGATGTATGTACAGTTTTCTTTTTATTACGGACTACAATCCTTGGGGTTTATCAGCAAAAAATGAATAGAGTACAAATCTACAAGAGCACCAGCTCTATATTAAATACTCATCTTGCATTCTCAGCACCAACTGAGATGAGGCAACAATCCTCAACAGATATCAATCTGTACCATAAACAAGAGCATCAACCAGCCACTGACTGTGCCAAAACAACCTATAATCAACCATTACCATAAACAATTTGGATCCAACCATGTACCAGTATATACCAATCAATGTGTCAACTATTCATCAAAATGACTCATCAATATGTACTTGTCCAATCAACTATACATCTCGTAAGCATGTGCCAACTCATCAATTGCTTGTCTCTACCATGAAACGGATTTTGGATTAGTCAACAACCCTAACTTTGAAATAATCATAACTTTGTACCTGTCTTGAATAAATATCTCAGCCTGGTACGAAATGTTCTTCAGTGTGTTTTATGCAGATTCCTCCAAGTGGCACTACTTGGAACCTCATAAAAGGATTTATAACAAAAAAATGACATACCTTGCTAAAATCTGGCTTATTCTAGAGAGAGCGACCTTGTAGAGTGGGCCCGCACAAAATGTTGATGAATAGATATGAAAATATTAAAGAGAATACGACAGATTGTAATCTAACCAACACCATTGGTCTCGAGATTTGGATCTGTTATGAAGAAGTTATGGCGTTTTTTGAAACACTGATTTTGACTAGTTCGGGACCCAGCCACAAGCCCTACTTTCCATGGTCTTTGCCAAAATACAACGACCCACAAGCTAAATTTTTAACCACATATACTTGGCTATGTTTCCTCACTTTCAAAGTAATTTAAGGATCTGAATCATTATAGAAAAAATTTATAGCGTTCCTTCTATTCTTTTCATGGGATAAATACCATAAAACATTACACAAACTATATCTACAACTTCTTCTTCACTTGTAGAAAAATTCATCATCATCATCATTTGCATTCAAGGGCTTTAGGGTGTTCTTTGCACCTTCATTTAGAGAAATATCCTCATGATCTTCCCTTTTGCCAATATCAACACATGCTTCTTTGCTTTTTATGTTGGAAATGTCTTCAAGATCTTCCTTTGTGATATTATCCTTGATTATTTATCTTCACTTGAAATATTTTCAAAATCACATTTAGAAATAGTGCATTCAAGGGTTTTGATGATTCTTTGCTGGTTATCTTGATGGAGTAGGGTCTTCAATTTCTTCTTTCTCTTATTTCCTTTGATATGTCTCCTCTAGCTTTAGCATAGATCCTTGGCGGAAGTGCATTGTCCCATGCTCTGCAGTAGAGGCTTGAGGAGTCCCACTAAGAATTGTATTGAGAGCCAGTGCATCATTCTTTAACTCCTCCCTTTGAGCTGAAAACTTTGACTTTGTTCTTCATGGAACATATCCATAGATGGTTTCCTTCCAAATAAAATTTTGCTCATTGTGTTCAAATACATCTCATCTCTATTTACTCCAAGTGAATAGTTTTCCTCATAAAGGGATTGGAACTTCATCATCCATTTGTGTGTCATGGATCTCCTTCAATCTTGGTGAGGCTTGCTTCAGAGGGTGAAGGCCTTCTGATTACCAATTGTTGGACACACCTACCACACTTAGAGGGGGTGAATGAGTGTAGGGCTCTTTTTCCCAAACTTCCCTCTTGCCTGAGAACTCATCCAATTAGCATTCAAAGTTGTCCTTCACCCATTGTTTTCATTTATGATCAGTTGGATTTGAGCCTTATGTATATATGTGTAATATATCATCAACGAAGTCATCACCACAATGAACACAAAGAACACAAGATGTATGTACAATTTTCTTTTATTACAATCTACAATCCTTGGGTTTGTGAAACCATGCAGATAGAGTACAACTCTACAAAGGCACCAGCTCTATATGCAAAATCATCTTTCATTCTCAGCACCATCTGAGATGATGCAACAATCCTCCAGCAGAATATAAATGGCACCTCTAAGCAGAGCATGTCATACTAGCTGCCAAACAGCTTTTGTAATGAACCTGTGCCATAAAACAAGTGCATCCAACCATGTACCAAGTATAACAAAATCGTAGCTAACAGCCAACTACTGTCAACAATGGCTCATAAATATGTACCAACATCATTAAGCTACTTCACCTAAATACAACATGTGCTAACTCATCAATTGCTTGTCTCAGCCATGACTAGTTTGGATTAAGTCAACAACCTCTTTGAAATAATCATAGCTTTGTGCTTGTACTGAATAAAGATCTAAAACTGATGCACAATTTTCTTCAACGTGTTTTATGCAGATTCCTCAAGGTGGAACTACTTGTAACCTCTCAGAAAGGGTGTTATAGAAGCCATGCCTTGTAAATTAAACTATTCTAAGGCGTGACCTTGTGAAGCGTTCCCTTTCTAAAATTTTTGATGAATAGATATAAAAATATTATAGAATACTAAGGCTATAATATAACCAACACATTTTTTTTTTTTTTTATTGAATTTGGATCTGTTATGGAAAGTTATGTTGTTTTGAAACACACAGTTTGACTAGTTTCATGACCAGCCACAAACCCTATTTTTCCATTAATTATGGGAAATCCCAAAATAAAACGACCTACAAGATTAAGTTTTAACCACATATACTTGGCTATGTTTCCTCACTTTCATATGAATTTCAGATCTGAATCATTATAGAAAAGGTTATGTGGCAGGGTGAGATATTTTATCAAAAAACATGCCTTAGAAAGCACCATCCAAAATAATTTATCCTTCCTTGCATTTCCTTCTTTTCTTCACTTTCCTCAGCATTTTGGCTTAGATATCCTTGTTTACCTTATTCACCTATAGATCTTCATCCTCAAGTGTTCCACCAAAATGCTCAAGAAGCTCTCCATCAATACTCAAAATATATTCCCACAAAGAAGCTCTCCATTGATCCACAAAGGATGATCTACAAGAGACCATTGCTATCTTATTTATACTTTCATCATTTAGGTCCCTTAACCCATTTCCAGGTCACTAGACCTATTTCTAGGTCAGCAACCTCTTTCCTTGTATTTTTGATTGTTTTGCTTTTCCATAAATGAAAGTTCTCCAATACTTTAACATTTAAATATTCCTTCTTGATTTTGTCACCTTACTTTATCATTTCTTGATTTTGTCACTTCTCTTGATTATTTAAATAGTCCACCTTGAATTTGTCACTTTAATTTATCATTTAAATAATATTAACCCATATGGGTCACTTAACCTATTTTCCTTATTTTTGGGTTTTAACCACTTTCCATAAATATTCCTTCTTAGTTTTGTCACTTCATTTTATCATAATCTTTCTTGATTTTGCCACTTTTCTTGATTATTTAAAATAATCCACCTTGAATAAATAATATTAACCCATTTCTAGGTCCTTAACCTATTTTTCCTTATTTTTAGGGTTAACCACTTTCATAAATATTCCTACTTGATTTTGTCACCTTATTTTATCATTTCTTCTTTTAGGTCACTTTGACTTCTTTGACTTTGGGGCTTGAAGCCTTCATGTGAGGGTCCTTCATCTTAGTAGGCCATAACTCTCAAACCCGGGGAGGATTTATGTGACATTCCACATACCACCGAGAAATAGCATGACAAGTACTATCCATCTAGGATAGTTTCACCAACTCTAATTTCCTTGATCTTCATCTAGATTATTCCTCATACAAGCATGGGTCCTCCAACGCCTTTCTTCTAGGATAACTCAATCCGTGAAAGCGTCTTCCTGTGAGGGGCTTTCACCATAAGGGGACCACTTTGGAGTTCATCCATTTGTGCACCTTATCCAATCATGATAAAGACAATAATGGAGTCATCTATACATTTTTCCAACAATGCATCATGTACCAATGAACCACATCGATCCATCTTCATCATGTATCAATGGCATGTTGATATGACTATCCAACACATTCTCATCAAAGGACAATACATATTATATTACATAAATCATCAGTCAATCAATCCTTTGACATCAATCAATCACTTGACATCAATCAATCAAACCATTGGCATCAATGACAACATGATCAACCGGTAGCTACTATTGGAAGTCAGTATTACTTCCTTGAACAATAACTATTAATTATTTCTCATATATTGTGCATGGTGTGTTGTGGTGTATTGGTGTAACTCTTATACTATTGTTCATTTCTCATTGGATATAATTGAATGGGTTTTAAGTATAAGTTTAAAAAGGTTTTAAATTGTGCCAATCATGATTCCTCTCATTATCCAACAATTGGTATCGAGGAAGCGGGTTACCTTGTTCACAGTTTAACCAACTTGGAAGAGTTCCTAAGAAGAATGGAAACAAATTCCAAATGGGATTTATGGTGGAAGCAATTTTGAATAATGAAGTAATAGGATGGAAACTTACTTGAAAGCTCTTGGCCGAAGATGTTTTGGTTCTGGAGTTTGCTTCGGGATACAATACTTTGAAGAAACCAAAGGCTGCTGCTCAGAAGGAAGCAAAAATGAAAAACAAACTCACAATAGATACCATCCAGGATGGATTATTGGTCCAATTAGAAATCCAAAGATTTAGGATCCATTACTCATCAAAATAATAATGTTTGGGACAAGATAGAGACCTTTATGCAAGGGAAGAAGGAAGAAGAAGAAGAAGTTGAAGCAAATTACAACATCTAAGATTTCAAAGAAGCAAATAGAGGTCACTTGTTTTGCTTTAATTGTGAGAGGAGTATGACATGTTGAATTTTAATAATGCTCATCCAAGAAGTTGAAAGAAATGACACTTAGAAGAAGAAAAGTCCAATGAAAAGAATTAAATCATGAAAAATTATTCAACAAGAAGATGAGAATCTTAAAAAATTGAAGCATGTTGATGTGAAATAGAAAGCTCAAAGACACCCATAGAACACTAAGAAGTGAATTCGGTAGTTATGAAAAAGCAGTTTAAGATTATGGAAGAAACAATTAGAAGACTTTTAGAAACTAGGAGAAGAAAACATTTCCTTGAAAACTCTACTCGAATAAGAAGGCGAATAGGAGAAGTAAGGAATGTCAAATGATGAAGAAGAAGAAGATTGTGAGAAACTTGAACAAGAAGTTGTCTCATTGAGGAAGAGCTTAAGAAACTCAGAGTGCCAAGGATAATTAATACATGTGGGCATGGGTGAGAGCTTCATGCACAAAGAAGATGAAAATACCAACAGAAGGTTGAAGAAAGAGCTACATAGGCAGGTTGATGAAGTGGACGGGATACGAGGAAAGAATGATTACAAAAGAGATGTGAATATCCAAGAAGACCTCCTACCTTAGGGAATCAAAGAAGCTTCAATCGGTATAAAGGAAACTACATAAGAGTAGATCATGAACCAGATGGACTACACATCACAAAGAGGAAGGCCACTTACTCCAAGGTATCAAAATTTCTTTCTTGGTCATTATTATACTTTACCAAAAATTTTGGACATAAGAAAATTAATTCTTGAGAATCAATGAAAGGAACAAATACACAAGAAACATGAATGGTGTAAATAAAGATATCATGGAAATAATCATTAGTTTGTCAACAAAAAGTTATAATTCATTTTTCCCCATTGATGGAAGAAAATATTGTATGCTACAAATGTGTAATTATCTTGGTCACAAAGCATGAAGTTAGGAGATATATGAATGAAGATGTCCCTATGCAACCATAGTATGGAAGGAAAGATTCAAAAATGAAGATTGTTGAATAGAATTAACATTTGAAGAGAATGAAAGAAGAAGATAAATGGTACATAAAAGCAGTGGATGTTCTTCACACATGATGAGGATCAAGACAAATTCATCAACAGCAGAGAGAAAGGGTGGCAATGTTGAATTTGGAGATGACTCATCTGTAAAGTACTTGGAGAGGTGTAGTAGAGCTTGGAAGAAAAAAATGTAAAATAAAATAATGTCCTATTGGTCAAAGATTTGAAGCATAATCTACTTTCGGTGTTAGTAAAATGTGTGATCAGGATACACTCTTACGTTTGACTCGAAAATGTAAAATAGAGAAAATAACTCAGGGAAGATTGGTTGTAACTACAACAAGAAGCCAGAACAACATATACATCCTAGACATGAAGAAGAGAGAAGACATAAGCCACAACTGAAAGATTACAAGGAAGAAAAAGTCCCCAGACCAAAATAAGGATGAAGTATTATTGGGAAGGTTCCACATGTTAGGGGAGCAACTCCCAAAGAAGAGTTACCTTTGCCAGTATACTTGGGAAAATCCCATACCCTTCCATTGATGTCAAAGGGGGAGGGGAAGTGGGATCATGATGATAGAGGAACCGCAGTGTTTCCATCAATGACAAAGGGGGATATTGTTGGAAGGTGGTTGTTGTGTCATTGATGTCAACCTAGTCATTGGTTTTGGACATAAGATTGATGAAGGTATTTATGAAGGACAATGTACATGCGAAACAAAACCCATGGATGGATAATATACACCATGTTGTTTTCGATGGTAGGTGCCGTCAAGTGGATCCTCATGGTTTAGGAGAAATGAATTTTTGAAGATGACAAAGTGAATTGAAAGAAGGAAGTACATGTAGGCCTTGAAGATAATTAAATAAAATAATTACAAAATAAGAGCGTGTCAAGTAGGTCCTAATGTTAAAAGTAAGTGACATAAAATGGGTATAAATACATATCATTATACATTCATTTGACACACAAGTCAAATTTAAGAGAAAATCATAAGTAAAGAGAATTTTGGATTTCAAGGGAGGATGAAGTCTCTTGGTGATGTGTTCTAAGGTATATTATTCTCAGGTCATCTTACCATTTTAAGCTATAACTTTTTTAGAATGATTCCAGATGGTGAAATTGCTATGGTATTGAGAAGACATATTAAGGTACCTATGGTAAATGTTTTAGCTCTTGGTTTATAATTATGGAGATACACTCTGTGCAGAAGATAGGGTTTTGACGAGTCCTGGAGCTAGTCAATAAAAATGTGTTAAAGATGAAAACAATCATAGCACAACTTCATATATAATCCAAACAAAGTGGGAGAAATTTTTCATTTGAAATAAATAAAATTTAATTTTATTAGACAATACTGTGGGTCTCTCAAGTAGACAAAGTCTGTGAGCCAATTATCAGTGTTGTGTTCTATTTTGTGCCTCTCTGTATCTCAGGTTTTATCCCTCCCTTTATATAGAGTTTAGCTCTTTGTTGGAAGTCATTACTTCCCACACATGAAAAATAATCAATAATTATTTCTCATATATTATTGTGCATGGTGTATTGTGTTGTATTGGTGTAGCTCTTATACTATTGTTCATTTCTCATTGGATATAATTGAATGGTTTTAAGTATAAGTTGAAAATGTTTTAAATTGTACTTGATCTTTGATTCACCCCCTCTTAGCATCAAAACAATGGATAAGGCACTAAAACTACGTGTTCTTGACATCTCGTAGGGAGTATGCCATCCCCTGTGGAGCCATGTTATCACATGAAATTTCATGGGTCATATGTGATTGTTGTTAATACCTATGTCTATATCCAGATCCTCTCTCTCTCTTTAAAGTAGTCCAGGTCCCAAAAATTTTCCTTCGACTGGTAAAGTCGTTTTCCCTTGATGTCTTACTTGAATAAGTCTCAGCCCAAGGAGTTTTTGTTTCTCTCTAAGGATGAACACTCATCCCCCCTTTTTCATTTCAATTACTGTTCATATGGGCACAAAGAACAACACTCAAAGCAGTCCATTGTGGACTCGAATAGAGAAAACATGCAGGTTCAGTTTTAAACCACAGAGATTTCATGTGGGATTAGGATGAGTGGCCCGCGAGCATTCAGGATTTTAAATTTGTGTGGGGTTTAATGTCAGACATAAATCTAGAATTAAAGATCAAGTGCCACGTGTCCTTCCCCAGTGGATGGGCATGATTTATTTTGGACTTCAGGTTTCATGATTTTTGGTGCTTCTCCTTTTGGTTTTCTCTAAAGTGCATTCCTGCGGAGTGCATGGATATGCCACATGTTAAGTCTCAACGGATGATCATGATTTCTCTCCATCATGTTTCGGGTTTCGGGATTTTTGTCTCCTCTCTTTTGGTTTCCTCCAGAGTACATTCCCACAGAATGCATGGATCTCTGCCATGTGTTCCCCCAGATCCAGCGACTCATATCACTCCGGACTCTGGAGCTTCGACATTCTCTCTTTTTCCTCATTTGAAAATTCTTGAAGTGTTCCTGTTGCAGATTTCAGTTCTGACACATGACGCTCATTAGTAGAGACCCACCCGAAATCCATCTAGCACTAACACATGGCACTCGTTTTAGGCACCTTTGGGCATATCATACACTTGTTTTTAGGTGATGCGTGTCATCCTCCTTCCTGACACATCAACATAGTGACGTCAAGTCACCACATCAAACCGGGAAGCTATTCTCCAAGGAATATTCTTGTTTAGCATCAATGCTCCCTAGCACCAAAATTGGCACCTTGCCCAAGTGTAATTAAGAAATTTCTAAGGTTGGCGGACAGGTGAATCTTTAGAGGAGGTGCTAAATAGTGGGACTTCCCAGATCTCAGATCGTAATCAGGCCGTGTCTTGATCCTGAGGAAATATCATTTAATGGATGCATGCCGATAGTTGAAACCTTGGCTCACTCCATAAATAGAAATTATGGAAGGATCTGGTCGTAGGTATTTGCCATGCCAAGGTACCACGATGGATGATTTTCCTGTAAGCCATCTTTGAGTTGTGTTAGCATTTGATAAGAGGATACACACAGTGATCACGTGAGAAGGCGTAGAAGAAAGGATTTGAATGGAATGGCGAGATCACACCGTTGTAATTTTGAATTTGGTCTAAGTATAAATAGATAAATTCAATATTTTTAAGGTCATTGGCGGTTGAAAAGAGCTCCCTATTTTGTAATATTTTGAAGTCATAATTGTTCTCTATTTATGTATCAAATTTGATACTTTTCGCATTAATAGAAGTCAACTTATTTCATCTCTTGGTTTAAACTATCAACACTTGGGCATGGAGGATCCATTAGAGGGTTGTGGTTATATTGTAATGTAGGTTTGATTATAGTAGTGTTGTGACCAATTTTAGTTAGCTTCCTTGTGATATTTTTCTCTCTTACACTGAATTTCTCAGGCATGGAGGATCGATTTGAGTTGTTGTAGTTGCATTGCGATAAAGACTTTGAGTGCATTTATGTTGTTGCTTGATATATTTGTCTGAAACTTGAGTTCAAGAGTGTTATTAAGATTGAGTTTTTATTCACCAAGATTCTTGAAAACGGATGCTCATAGTAATCTTGTTCACCTCTCTCACTAAGTCTTCCTTATGCTCACATTTAAACTCAAATCATTGGTGAAGTTAATGAGGATCTCACTTCCTTGTGCATTGCTTGCCCAATTCTGTGATTAAAATAATTCTCATATTGAGTTGATCCGGGTGGATATTGGGTGGCCACCCACTTATTCCACTTGGACCCCACCGTGTTTCTTTAGGTTTTTAGGTTTCCTTAATTGTAGCACAATTTACACTTTTTTTGAGAGTAGTTTTGGTCCTACGAACTTTCCGAACTGTTTTGAGGCCCTAATGACATTTTGGGCATGGTCCTGTCGAGAAAATAATTATTATCATATATTTTGCCAACAATTGTATTCCTCGGATAGATATTTCTAAGGATGTATATTATGCGTCAAACAAAGATAGTATGTCAAATTTACAACCCCAGGAAATTAATGTACTAAATTACCCAAACAAGCCCCATATGACTTTTGGCGTTTCATCTCTTAGGGTTAGATTTTTTTGGATGTTTAGGGTGTCCATTGTTTCCCAATAATATATAAGCCTTCGAGCCTCATTGGAAAAAATATTTCATAGGCACAGTAGCTGCCACATAGCTTCTCATAGATAATCTACCAATGCCCTAGATAGTTTATTTCTGGTAATGTATGTAAACAAATTTTAGTTCTTTGATATTAATGAAATGAAGTGTTATTTCCGTTGCATCATTTTACTCATGG
The DNA here is from genome assembly GCA_010110895.2 of Picea sitchensis. Lineage (NCBI taxonomy): Eukaryota > Viridiplantae > Streptophyta > Pinopsida > Pinales > Pinaceae > Picea > Picea sitchensis. The sequence continues at coordinate 83,647 of SNQJ01S0083392.1, read as the reverse complement.
TTATTTGTGTATTATATTATGCATTCTTACTCTCAATCATGGGACAATGTGGTGGTGCCTCCCATCTATCTCAGACCTCTGGAGGCATAACCCCTTTTAAGGTACAAGTAAACTTTGACATTCCCATATTTAATGGTAAAATAGATGCAGACAATGTATATAGATGGTTGAATCTATTAGAAGGATATTTCTTAGTTCATGACTTTTCGACTAGGAGAAGATTACTTTTTCATTGCTCAAAGGTGTCGCCCATGTCAAGGACTTAGTGGAAACCTATTGTGAGAAAAAGAATGAGGAGGAACCCTCCATGTTCTCGATCGTGCCACTTGGAATTATTTTCGAGATACCATCAAGGAACAATATTATCTGTGGGGAGCTATGGGGACAAATACATACAATGTACTGCCCTTGAAACAAAGGGACCAAGATATTGCATGAGTTGATGAATCTATTCCATACCCTATGCAAAAATTGGGTATCAAAGATTGAGGAGAAACATTTGGTGTTGGAAATCTGCGAAGTTGTCTACAGACCCACATTTAGTAGGAAATGAAGTTCCTCGACATATCCTCACTTACTCACGACATACCGGTATCTTCTACCAAGATTGGTAGAAATTCAAACAGAAGAAGCGAGAGACTTTGGATCTTGGAATCAAAAGAAAGTGAAAGGTACCCCCAAACCCTTGAGAACAAAGGAGAAATCAAGGCATGGTGGCTCAAGACAACCTGTCAAAGCTGCAAGAAAAGAAAAACAATGCGAAGCCAAAGGACATGAGAAAGTGGTGTGAGTTCCAAAAAGGCTCCACTCACAACCTGAAGTGGTGTTGGGCCAAATGAGTCAGCAGTGGGTAGGATATGAGAGCTTCTAAATTAGATGCATGCTCAAACACTGAATCAAAGGCTCCGAGAGGAAATGGCGGAGGGAAGGAATATTATTATCAATGTGAGGCCCAATGCCACCATTGCCACCACGAGATCCAGAAGAAGGAACCAGAAATATCGAGGAGGAGGAGGAGCGTCTCTTCCATTCCTAGATGTGGGTAAAGGGTTCCCCACTACAGGTCATGGATTAGCAGTGACCAAAGAACCTCATTCATTGGGAATTAGGTAGGCGGTTGGAGGCTTGCCCATGCTGATGAGGTATTATGTGACATTGCTCCCTCTTTATGTTTGTGATGTATTATTAGGCCACCCATACTTGTGAAAGCGACATGATGTGTACGGAGTTCTCGTGCTAGTATTTTACGTTGGGAAATAGGAGTTGTACAAAGATACCGGGGGTACCACATTGTATTAAGCTATCTCTTTTGTTACTGCAAAACAATGCAATAGCTCATTTCAAAACTTCATGATTTGTTTTTCTTGATGATCCACCCTTAAGGAAAGAATAATATTGTGGCCATGACCTCCAGGCAAGGCTCCTCTGCACAAAAACCAAGAATGGATAAGGTCATGGAGGAGTATCAAGACATATTCACCTCACCAGTGACTCTGCTTGTAGGTCAAGAACCCCATCATTTTGACCACAGGTGCAACCTAGCGCCCAATGGATTGATCTACTCCGGTGACACATTTCCTAGAAGAGCAGTAAATTCAAATAGCTTGATTGAGGCTGCTCTGATGTTAGATCCGACCAAGTTCATTACTTTGTGGGATCTCGATCATGTTGGTGCAGAAGAAAAAATGGGACCTTAGAATACGTATTGACTATCGGTGTTAAGGTCCTTTCCCGCACATAGGTAGATCAATGTGTTATTCAGATGTAATAAAGGTCAATATTAATAGGAGCCTTTCAATAAAATAGAATAAAGGATGTTAAAGAAGACCTGTAGAAGCTTCCGCTTCTAGAAGGATCTTCCTCTAGATGCTTCTGTAATAGACATATTTAGTATAAATAAGGGTGAGGGTATGAGAACCCTAGCTTGGAGATTATTATGTGGAGCCTTTGCTGTTCGATTGGAGGTTGCCCCTCAAAGGGCTGTGAACATTTCTTTTTGAATCAAAGTGCTATTTCTATTGCTATTTACTATATCATTTCTGTGTATTGTAGCCAGAAGATTATCTTTGGATATTTCTTTGTTGATACGCATTTCCTAGCATTTTATTTCTGTTACACATACTTTTTATATCACGGTATCTTGCAAGTGGTATCGAGCACTTTCCTTGGCAAAAATTGTGGAGTATTTTTTCTATAGGAGTAGAGGCGTATTCCGATCTTTAAACCCGCAGTCTATTGACCTACATAAACCACAGGTTGAGGGATTCATACATGAGGAAATACAAGTGGTTCTTAAGTGCACATCGTTGGTCACCCTTGTAACCCTGTTGGTACCCTTAGTGTAGCGGTAGCATGAGGACAACACATTAATGCGGATGGCCCTAGATTTCCTGAAGCCCTCTTTAGATAAACCTAGCCATCCATCCCGGTTTGCTATAGTGTCGAGAACAACACTCACGGAAGATACTCTCTAGTACGGGTAGTCGGGTGAATGCGGCTAAAGTGCGGTCTATCCTCCTTAGCTAGTGCCATGAGATACTGGGTCAAGTAATATTGTTGGAACCCGCTTGCGTATATCGAATATAGCCGCGAGGAAAACCCTTGTACATAGAACCCTTGAATACACACAACCCTTGAGGAACATAAAAAACATAAACATAAAACAAATTAAACCCGGTGAGATCTATTGCCCAGCATCGTGTTCAGTTGTTAAGTGACCACGTCTCTGGTTGAGTGCAGGGGATTTCAACCTTTGCAACATTCTTGGACCCTATTCCATTAGATTCATATCTTCTCCCTTATCACATTCATCCATATCATTTTTACTGCAAAAATTTCTGACCCAGCCCTTACGCTCCTTTTGGTTCACCCATCCTCATGGCCCATACGGTAGCCAAGAACTAGGTCTCACTTCAACACCTTGCAATCCTATTCCTCGAAGTTAACAAGTGCAACAACTTCAGGTGCTACTATTGCCTCGTGATGCATCCATCCAATGCATCCGTATTAAATGTAATCATGTAGTCATAATGGCTGAAGTCAAACAGGCTGACCATCCATCTTGATTCTATCTTTGCATCACTCTGCAGCAAACTCAAGATTCCTACCGATGAATCTTTTCCTGAAGCACATAAAAAAAAACTGAGGGTGAAACTTATTCCCATTCCTTCCAACCCCATCACTTTCAATGGGACATCCGCCTTAAGCGGGTGGATGTAATAAATTTGATGGCTTGAACCCCGTGGTTGGGTCACTTAAATGGAACATTATTTCTCTCTCTACAACTTATTCACGGATGACTTGTGGAAGAGCTACGGTATGGTGTTCTCCATCCCTAAAGATCAAAACGTTGGCAATGGTGGCAATGGAGAAAAATTCACGTCAAGGGTATATTACTTGGAAACAATTTGTGGTAGATATTTATCAACGCTTTGACACTAACACCAAAATTTGGGCCGTTTGATGAGTGGAAGCAATCGGGAGACGTTAGAAGACTTCATAGTTGCATTTAGTGATAGACTTTTTGAGCTGTGAGGGCATGAGTGATGCTTTCTTTTGAGAGTGTTTTATCCCAGTGGCCTCAAGGAGGAGATTAGGGCCATGTCCTCATGGATTGACCCTCTGAGGTGGGTGGAGGATACCAAAAAAAGCTAAATAAGCACAACAAATTGTTTCCTCCTCAAAACCGTAAAGCCTTCCTTTATCCCTGCGCCCTAAACCCGGTAAGCCTCTTCTCCCTCCACCCCATTAAAAAATCAAAAAATTGACCAGAGATGAAATGTATGAGCGCCAACTCAAAGGCCTCATTTATAATTGTGATGACAAATATTTCCAGTCACAAATGTAAGGAACAAAAAGATTTTTATGGCCATCTCTGAGGATATTCCAGGAGAGGGAGTATGTTGACACTCCCCTTGTGCCGAGTCACCAAAAATCTCTGAAATAAACCCTCCCTCGACCCTCGAGGAAGTGGGCAGTCATTTCCCTCAAAATGCTCTCACCGGTTCTCACCCCAAATATACGTTGTGGTTACATCAAGCACCAAGGTCATCGTGCGGTTGATAGTGGCCGGCACCCACAATTTTATTCATCACCGCGTGCCCAAAGAAACCCATTGCTACATCCATCTTGTCAACAATTTCCAAATCATGATTGCCAATGGTGGTTCTATGAAATGTGAAGAAGAGCGGCGTAATGTGTGTCTCAAAATGGAGTATTTCACCCTCGTCCATATATTTTTCCATTGATGACATGGCCGGTTTCGACATTGTGTTGGGTGCAGACTGGGACTTTGGGTCCCATTCTCATGGATTTTGAACTTAACCGTACGGTCAGTAAGGAGGCCACCAATAAATTTCAAGGCATCACTTTGTTGGTTCTTTGAGGTCATCGATTCTCATCATGGAAAAAATTCTCAAAAAAGGTCATTCGGTTGTTATTTCCCAACTCTATGCCATATAAGCAACATAGACGCCCCTGGTGCCGCAAGACCTCCGAGCCCTTCTTTCTAAACATCAAGCGGTATTTTCCACTCCCTAAGGACTCCCTCCTTCTGCGGTGTCCATGATCATTAGATTCCCCTTGTCGGGAAGCCTTCCCCAATATATGTCCATGTCGCCACCTTGCATAAAAAATGGGGAAATTGAAAAAATGGTTCGGGAACTCCTTGCAATCCCATCTGTCTTAGTACGAGTCCTTACTCCTCTGGTCGTCATGGTCTTGAAGAAATAAGGTTCTTGGAGAATGTCTGACTTCCAGTTCTCTCCAGCAGCTAACTTCATCGAAAGACAAATTTCCCATTCTGTCATTGATGACCTCTGGATGAATTGAGTGGCACCCAATTCTTTACCAAACGATCTTTACTCGGGCTATCACTAGATACATTTGAAAGAGGCTGATATTCCCAAGACCTCCTTTCACACTCATGAGGGCCACTATGAGTTTGGTCATTCCCTTTGGTTTTTAATGCCCCCTCCACCTTCCGAGCCTCATAGACCATGTCTTCCACCCTTTTCTCCATCATTTTGTCTTAGTTTTCTTTGATGATATCCTCATCTATAGAAAACACTGGACATACCATCTCTTACTCATGTGGATCAAGTTCTCCGCCTACTCTCTTGCGCACCAACTTTTCCTGAAATAGTCCAAATGTACTTTTGGTGCCTCGAAGTAGAATTATTGGGTCATCTATTGGGAAAGGATGGTCGGGGTGGACCGAAAAAGATTGAATCTATGCAAGATTGAGTGCACCCAAAGACTCTCAAAAGCTTGCATGGAATTTTTGGGCCTCAAATTGTGCTCCCTTAGTTCGTTTAGAGCTTCTGTAAGGAAGGTGCGGCACCTCTGTGTCTCTCCTAAAAGACTCTTTCCACTTGGACTCCAATAGCTGCTAAAGCTTTTCAAACCTTTAAGACAACCATGTGCACCACTACGGTTATGTCCTTCCGACTTCACAAAGTACTTTGTGTTGGAATATGATGCCACAGGGAAAGGAATGCGACGTCATATGCAAGAGGTCGACCTTTGGCCTTCACTAGAAAGCGTGAAAGAATGCGGAGCCAAACCCATTTATGAAAAGAAATGTTGGTGATTATGCATCTTTGTTGAGTTGTGGTGTCATTATCTCTTAAGGGCAACACTTCCAAATTAAGACCAGACCATCAAATCCTCAAGTGCTGCGGAACATTTCCTCCGGGAAACAAAAAATGGGTGACTAAAGCTCTTTGGATATGATTATGAGATCATTTCAAGAAGGGGAAAAGACAATGTGGTGGCGGATGCTATCACGATATGAAGATGGATACGCCTCTTTCCTTCATTGTACCTGATTGGGTCCAAGCTGTGCGCCAGGAGTGTCTTCAAGATCCCAAAAGTTAGCATCGATCCAACAACTTCTGAGAACAGGCTCCGGCTCCCTAGGGTACTCGGCTCAAGATGAGCTTCGATACAAAGTGCTTGTATTTAAGTAAACAATCAAAGCTCAAATCCACGGTGCTTCTGAGCTTCATGCTACACCCAGTGAAGGGCACTTTCGAGGGTTCACCAAAACATATGACCAAGTCAAATGTTCTTTTTTATCGGATGGTATGAAACCCTGGGACATCCAAATAAGTTTGTCGTGAGAATCATGAGGTGTATCAACGCAATAAGGGAGAAGCAGTCAAATCTCCGGGCACCCTCCAACCGCTTTGGATTTTGCTATTTGGAAGGATATCTCTATGGACTTTGTCTGAGGCTTAAATCGGGGAATAAATCGGTCATAATGGTGGTGGTGGATTGCCTTTCAAGTAATACTCATTTTTGCCTCTTCCCCACCCATTCTTGGATGCACGATGGCTCAACGTTTCATGGATCAAGACTTTAAGCTTCATGGCATGCCAAACTCTATTGTTCGTCCGAGACCCAACTTTCACAGAAATTTTTGGCAAAGTACGGTTTTAAGCTACAAGGCACACAATTGCATCTTATCTCATCTTATCATCCCGGACGGATGGTCAAGCGGAAGTTGTCAACAAGTGTTGGAAGCATATTTGAGGTGTTTGCCTCTGAAAAACAACGCAGTGGGCTAATTAGTTTACCCCTCGCCGAGATAATTGGTACAGCTACCAGCCACCGTAACCACTCACATGACTCCTTTTGAAGCGATTATATGGACAGAATCCACCTCGGTTCTCTCATACTTAAGATTTACCTCGAGAGTCCGAATTAGTTGACCAAGCTTATAATCCCGAGAGGATATCCTTTGTACCCATAAAGAGAACTTGGTCATGGCACAAAAATAGAATGTAGCAGAAAGCAGATCAAGGTGCAAACTCACGAGCGTCGATTTGTAGAAGGGGATCATGTGTTTATACGACTGCAACCATGCAGAAAACTTCCCTCTCAAGGCCGAGGCATTGTCGAGCTACTTTTAATTTTATGGTCCTTACAGTTCTCAAGCATGTGGGACAGAGTGGCATATTAGTTAGCTCTACCGGTTAGTCAAAGATGCATCACGTTTTCATGTTTCATGCTTGAAGAAGGTGGTGGAACCCGGTGCCAAATTCAAACCAACCTTCGGAGTTAGTTGAAGAGGATCCATTTGGCTATAGCCAAAAGTTGTTGGACCGGCGTGGTATCTCACGTGTCGAGGAGAACCATCAGGAAGTGCTAGTACAATGGAAGATATGACTCTAGGAGATGCCACTTGGGAACCGACTACCGTGCAAGCGGCCCAGTTTCCACACATCTCAAACCTTGAGGACAATGTTGATTTTAAGAGCGGACATGTTAAGGTCCTAACCCACACATAGGTAGATCAATGTATTAGGATGTAATAAAAGTCAATATTAATATTGCCTTTCAATAAAATAAAATGGCGGATGTAAGAAAACCTAATAGAAGCTTCTTCTTCTAGAAGGATCTTCCTCTAGATGCTTCTCTTAAAAGACATATTTAGTATAAACAAGAATCGAGGGTATGAGAACCCTGGAGATTATTGTAGCAGGCGCTGCCGATTGGAGTTTACCCGCGAAGGGCAGCACGTGAACATTTCTTTATGAATCGAGGTGCTATTTCTATTGCTATTGTTATATCATTTCTGTATTGTGAAGATTATCTTGGATATGTTGTTATTGTTTCATGACAGCACATTTATTTATGATGCATATTTTATATATCGGTATGCCTGTCGGGGAGCTAAACAAGATCGGTCAGGAATAGGTACCCAATCCGCAGTTGATGACCTCTTGGAACCAAATCAAAGAGGGGAGAAATGTTTCAGCAAGATTGAATTGAAGTCCAGGTATCACGAGGTACCAATCGAACCATGCGATGTGTGGAAGACTTCCTCAACGACCGATTGTGGTAGTAACCACCATGCTCTCAGCTCTTGTGGGCATGGGACTTTGTACACATACAAGATGCTCTTGGAGATGCTTAGAGTTCAAACTTTTACCTCTGGATGCACTACTATGCTGGACGCCTTGTGTTCCTTCAAATTGAGTAATACTACAAGATGATTTAGGAAAATCACCTGGTCAGTGGTTGTATGCCAAGATGATTTGGGAAGCACACTATAGTCAAGTCGTTGGGCATTTCAGGGCCAAGAAAACAGTGGCAGTATTGCAAAAGTATTTCTATTGTCCAAACCATTGATAGGATGTCGGGAATTACATCATATCCTGCACTGCCTATGCCATTTCCAAACCAACCATCAAGAAGAGAGGAATATATACTCTTCTGCCTACCCTTAGTCAACCTTGGGAATCCATCTCCATGGATTACATGTTGGACCTTCCTTCTACTAAGAATGGCCATTATGGCGGCCTGGAAGAAGAATATCACAACATAAGCCACTGATAAAATCTTCTTTCAACGAGTGTGGGTACACTTTGGGATCCCACAGTATATCATCTCATATCGGGACAACGGGTTCCTTAATACATTTTGGTCTAGCCTCTGGTCAATGCTGGACACCAAGCTCACCAAGTCCACAACTTTCCATCCCCAAACTGATGGCCAAGTAGAGGTCGTCAACAAGATGATCATACACATTTTGCGCATGTACAAATCAAAGAATCCATGCACATGGGATGAGAGCCTATCCTATGTACAACATAGCTATACCTGGGCCCTCCACATCTCAACTGACCACAACCCCTTTCAGGTGGGCTTAGGATTCCATTCACTATGTCCCATTGACATAGCCATACCATTTGTATCTACTCAAGCTGATTCGACTCATGTCCAATCTGAAGCTGCCAAGGTGAAAAATTTCATTGAGCACATTCAACACATTTTCCAACAGGTTCATGACATATTGGATAGAGCCAATTCTAAGTACAAGCAATGACATGATCAACATTAGGTGCAACACAACTTCCAGGTGGGTGACAAAGTGTGGCTACATTTGCAGAAGGAGCGCCTCGCTGGACCCCATCGCAAGCTTCGCCCGCTCCGATATGGGCCATACACCATCATCAAGGTTGCAGATACACCATCACCAAGGTTGCAGGGGACAATGCCTTTGAGCTTTGTATCTGACCATTCCTTGGTCTGCACCCAGTGTTCAATGTGGACCTCCTTTGTCCTTACTTTCCACCTCTACTGGACACATCCGACATGGAAGAAAAACTCACACCAACAAAGTTAAACCCAAACTACATGGAACAAGACAAAACTGATCAGATTATGGACAAACAAATCAAGAACACCCGCCAGCAGAGGATCCAGCTATATCAAGTTTTCAAAGCAAGCCAACTCCTTCACCAGGGCAAGTGGCTCACCAAGGACCAAGTTCAACAGAAGTTTCCTCATCTCATGGAGGAACTCAATGCAATGGGGACCATTGCTTCCTAAGGGGGGAGGAATGATCCAGGTTGATATTGGTGGCCACCCACCTATTCGACTTGGAACCCCACCATTGTTTCTTTCAGTTTTTTAGTTTTCTTAATTGTAGCACAATTTACTATTTTTGGCAGTTTTTCGGGTCTTGAACTTTCGGAGCCGTTTTGAGGCCCTAAACGACGTTTTTTGGGCATGGCCCGTTCGAAAAATATGTTTACAATATTTTCTACTGAAAATTGTATCCATCAGATAGATCTTTCTAACGATGTATCATATGCATCAAACGAAGATAGTATGCCGAAGTTACGACCCCGAGAAATTGATGTACCAATTTACCCCGATGGGGCCCATATTCTGGCGTTTCATCTATTAGGGTTAGGTTTTTTGGATGTTTAGGGTTTCCATTGTTTCCCAATAATAGATAGGCCTTCGAGCCTCATTGGAATAGAGATTTCAGAGGCTTGTAGCCACCACATTGTTATAGCAAGATTTTCCTCACCATTGTTATCTTGCATAGAGGGCCTTTTTCCATTTACCTATGCAGACTTATCAAACCCCTTTTTGATAAATCAAGAGCCAAAAATATATATTTTTCCACATATATTCTCCCTAACTGCTTTACAAGATGCGTGTACGCTTAATGCTCCACTATAGCTAGCGTATATCAGGATTTGTGCCAGAAAATACAAAATGAGGTCGGGTTTCCATGTCACAACAGAAGATCTTTGATCTTTGGACTTCCATATACTAGAAACATTCTGACTCAGCCCTTCAGTTTCATTCTGGAGGCTATAAGAGCACAATTTCGAGTTATGGAAAAAGAGAGAGAAAGCATTCAACTTTTAGAGCAAAGTTACTCTAGACAAATTACTTCATATTGAGTTTGCATCCCTTTGTCCCTTAAGTTTGAGCATAGTGTTCAGCCCCCAAGCTCTTCCCTTATTGTCAAGAGGATCACTTTATCTCTTTGCTACGAGCTTGCCTTTGGTGGAGGATTGAAGTGGTGGAGACCCAGTTGGAAGGAACTTGGTTTCGAACCGTGCCGACACAAAAGTCTGTAATGTTGATACTTCTGTTGATCAATTATTAATAAAAATACTCCTTTCTCATCCTATCAATATCTTGCAAATATATGATTATTATCCATGGGCATTTTTGTAATGTTTATTAATTGATTGTACTATCTGATGTGCTAACTCCTTTTATATACTATCACTATATACTTGTATCGCTTGTTTGTTGAGAACTTCTTGCAGGTGTAAAGCTTTGGGTCAAAGTGATCAATGGTGGAACGCCATCAAATGATTGTATCAAGGTAGGCTTCTTCCTTGTATTGCACATTAGTTTATATAGCACATGTTGGAATTGATGATTTCCACAGTCATACCTGTCTGTTGTGGTTTACCCTTGGCCATAGAGAGTTTTTTCTCTGTGATACCTATTGAGATTATCTGGGATTACATGAAACCTTTTTGGAGTTGAATTTTTGGGCAATTTCTTTCTCTTTGTTTTCTGTTTTTGATTTTTCCTTGGTAGTTGGGATATTTTCTTAGCTACTTGGTATTCTGCTCGAGTGATTTCTTTTATACACAGTAGAAGTTCTATATCAAGTTGCATATCAGTCCATGCATTTTCCTTTTTAAATACATTGAAAATACAAAAAAATAGGCCTTTTGCATTGGTTGGTATTTTTGTCTTTGAAACCTTTATCATTAGCTTAGCACATTTAGAGAAAGATTGCATTTTACTTTTGAGTTGCAGAATTAAAATTAAAGATTGCACTGTTTTTATTTAACATATCATTCACTGAAAAGTTAAGGTTAGGCTTTGCATTATATCTATTTTTATTTTCATGCAGACTCATAACACCTCAAGTTTCATTTCCATACCTCTTTGAGTAATCACGACCAACAAAATTTACACTTTAAAGTAAAATTTATTAGCCACGATTTTATTTTTTAGGGTACACAAACTAGCCTAAGATTTAGTGCCTTGGAATAGGATTTTGTGAGTAAACTTCTCCAAGGAAATTAAATCAACTTATGTGTCTGAGACAAGGAGTTGAAAAATCCGTTGTATAATTGGTAATATCAAGAGGCTCCGTTCACACTGGAGTTAATCATGAGGTCATGCGAAGTTAGTTGAAGGGATAACCCCCAGATACTCACCTAGTGTTAGAGGTATTTCAGTGGATTTATTCGTATTTGGGGATCTTGCTAGTGCCCATACCTCTGTGAGAGGCAGTGCTTTCAAGGTTTTAGGCTTTGCTTCCCTTCCCATATGGTGATCCGAACTTATGACTTCTCACTTGTGCATCGGTTATACAATGGTTTATTAGTTGCTTGACTTAGGTTTCTCATAGGTTACTTGCAGGGGTTATTCTGCTTGTATCCCGAGTCAGACACCACACAACCTTTATGGAGGATTACCTCTCCGGGGGGATCTGATCGATTGGTTGTTAAGCCTACGAGGGCCCTTATAACTGATTCTGCTACCTCCAAACTTTAGCAGGGAGTCTTAGGTCCCTCCTAGACGAGGCATACCTTCTTTAGCTAGGGAGGCCACTCAACCACTTTAGCCCGTTTGCATGCATATTGGCCATTTGAACTTTTAGTATGCTCTTTGATTATTAGTTGAACATAGGATTTTGTGCTGAGTATTTGTTATCATGAATAGTGGAGTTTCTTTTGCTCCCTCTCTTACTGCTACCCCCTCCATGATGTTCATGGGGGCAAGTCCGTCTTCTTTTTATAATGGTATGCAAAATTATGGTACTTAGTCAATGCCTTGGGTATCTGATAATTTTTCTCATGCTATGTTTGATATGTCTTCACACTTGCCATCCTCTGTCTTGCCTCCTTATGAGAATACAAGTTTTGGGTCTCAGGGCATGATGCCTCCTTCTTATCCCTCTCCATTTGGTAGGATCCATTTCCTTCAAACACCTCTTATGGTAGGAGGTTGGAATGTTCCTTTCTATGAATCCACTATGCGAGAAGTAAGTGCCCTATTAAGAAATCATTCTACTTGTTACACTCCATCCACTTATCCTTCTTTTGCTATGTCGGTTCCTACGAACACTTTTCCCATGGCGGACCTCCATCTACCCTCTGGTGTTTCATCCAAAGGGAATTATTTTTATAGTATGGGAAACCCCCATCACGAAGTTCCTTCATCTGGGGGCAACATATATCCTCACATGAGTAACCCTTGTCATGTCGCTTTCTCTTCACAAGCGACTTCCTCAGTGTCGATGCCCTTACAACCCTTTATGAATCCATATGGAGGAGGATACTGTCCTACCGGACAGGGACATGGTGTAAACCAAGATCCTTGCTAGCCTACATTTTCTCAAAATCAATATTTCCTTGCACCTTGGACTCAAATGCCATAATTCATTACCGCCACAAGTCCAGTCACTGCGTGTCATACTGGCATTATATCACCAACCACTGCTAGTTATGTTGGATTTTGGTCGACAACCTCTATGAGTCATGTTGAAGACCTGCAACCAACCACTCCAAGTCATGCTAGGAGCACAAGTCTAGTCATTGCGTTTCATACTGGAATTATATCACCAACCTCTGATAGTCACGTTGGATATTGGTCGACAACCTCTACAAGTCATGTTGAGTACCTGCAACCAACCACTGCAATTCATGTTGGGGGCACATGTCTGGTCACTGCTAGTCACACCACACATATATCACCAACCTTTGCTAGTCATCTTGGGGATCCATCACCAACCTCTGCTAGTCATGTTGGAGATTCATCACCGACCTTTGCTAGTCATGTTGGATATTCACTACTAGCCTTTGCAAGTCATGTTGGGAGCATGTCACCAACCACTGCAAGTCATGCTGAGGGAATTCATATGATTGAGAATCCTAGACGTCTTAGACGTAAGCCTAGATTCCTTTGTAGGACTTGTGAAGGAAGTCACCTTAATCGCTTATGTCTGGTTACTGCCGAGATACCAGTAGCATGGGGCTCACCTAAGGGCCCTTCAGGTTCTGAGGCATCTATGGTTTCACAAAACTATTTTCCTTCTTTGGTTGATACAACAGTCATGTCGATGCAATCTTCGGCTGACACCCCTTTTCCTTTAGGGGTTGATGCGTCTCTTGACCTTGTTGTCTCACATCCCATTCAACCCGTGGTCATGTCGATGTAATCTTCGACTGACACCTCTCCTATGTTAAAGGGTGATGTGTCTCTTGAACTTTTTGTCTCGCATATTATTCAACCAACAACCATGTCAATGCAATATTCGACCAACAACACTCCTATTTTTTGGGGTGATGCACCTCTTGACCTTGTGGTCTCGCATCTTATTCAACCAATGGTTGAGGAAGTGGTTATATCAATGCAATATTCGATCGATCCCACTCTTATCTTGGAGAGTGACAAGTCTAAGGAAGCGGTCACGCCAATGCAATTTTTGGTTGATCACGATCTTCTGGTTCTGGTTCTACACTTTCTATGCCATGTCCTTAGAATTTCTATTACTTCACTTTCTGAACAAGAGATAGTTTTACTCTTCCCGAGTTCTCTCCCTCCATGTCTTGATGAGGTTCCCTTTGATTGGGATGGCCTTGTGGGGCATCCAATGGCTTCGCGTATGTCTTTTCCAGGAAGAGACATTATCCTATATATCACGGAGACGATAACCTCTGTTAGCACTTTGTCCTCCTCGACTGGGAGAGCTTTGGGTCTTCTAGAGCTTGTGTCGATTCTTCGTAAGATGTTGACATTCCACAGAAGATCGGTACATGAGCCTTATCCTCCCCTGTGGCTTTTCGCCTAGAATATTCCAAATGAATCTTAGTTAATCTCTTTTCCAACTCGTTATAAAAAACTGAAAAGATCGTCGAGTGATTTGTCCCTTTCACGCTCGTTAAAGTTGGATTTGAAAGGTCACGAGTCTTAGTTAAGCTCTTTTTTGACTCGTCTAAAAACTGAAAATATTGTCGAGTGATTTGTCCCTTTCACACTCGTTAAAATTGGATTTGAAAGATGATGAATCATAGTTAAGCTCTTTTCTGACTCGCTATAAAAAATAGAAAATATTGTCGAGTGAACTTGTCTTTTTTACACTCGTAAATTGGATTTGAAAAGACGTCTATTTGGCACAAGTTTGCCCATTTTTCACACCAAGTAGACTAACATATATAAACAAGGACATTTTTTGGCATTAAGTTTTGATTGCATCTCATGCCCTCACTTGTTGTATTGAGCCTTCAGCCGGTTCTCGCTTTGCGTTATAAACTGTTGCCTAAGCAGTTTTCATCCTCAACCAAGTAGAGCCTTGTTTTTATCCTTTGCAATTTGACACCCTATACCCTCGAGGGAACATCACCCTAAGTGTCCATCTCTCGCATGCATTTCCTTGCATTGAGCATAGGTACGTTCCACTGCTGAAACTAGTTTCGCTTACTTGCGACACTCGTTCCCTCCTCTGTATCATAGCATTCACTTGTTATTAACAAACAAAAAAAATACGGGCAGGAAGGGAGTACTATATTGTAATTGGCAGCAGTCGTGTCTCCTTTGAATAGAGCACGAAGTTATTAATTCCTTGTGTCATCATAATTTTGGGTTTAGCATGGCCTTAGGAAGTTGATATCGTTACATAATTTTCTCTACCGACTGGTTAATCTTCCAGCCACTATAGAGAACATTATGGATGCCTCCTGCATCTAATTGTCAAATCATTAAGTCTATGCTGTCAGGGTCCACCGTATGTCTCATGCTCTTGTTAAAAGGAAGTCTATCAACCTGTGTCGGCCACTCCTCAGAAATATTGACTTCGCATGTAATCCATACCCTCAGTTTGTCTCAGAATCACATGATACTTTGGTCTTATGATGCACCCTAGTCCTACTTTCATCATTGGTAGGTCACCTTGAACCCAACAATCGACATTTCATAATGGGTTGTTGACTAGGTGGTTTCCCTTGTGTTCGACAGCAAGACATCTATTCACACTTTGGGATTCGTGCAATGTCTTGGATTCCATTAGCCTTATTGGTGGTTTCCTCACCTTTGTCATCAATTTTCATCATTGGTTTCTATTCAAAGGGTCTTTTTCGTATACCACTTGCATTTGGCACACGCGAAAGACACACAGGGTCATTGGTTTGTGAACATGTTATTCGTCCGATCTCCACCAAATCATGAAGCTCCTTCTTTGTTCCTTGTGCTGACTGATGAGATATGCCTTAATGCTCTCCTTTCAGTGGGTCTCTTTCCATCGACTTCATCTCATGTATTCTTGATACGAGACTTATATTTTTATGAGTACCTTGAGGTTTGCAGTCATTAGTGGCAAGCTCTCTTGCCATTGAAAGATGGGAATACAACAATGTCTCTTGATCAATGGATCTCTCAAATGTTCAACACCATCTCCTTTATTCACATTTGTAGAGATGTAATCAATGCCTTGATAACTACTTTCATCATTGGTAGGCTATCTAGCGTTTGTTAACGGTATACCTGAATGACCGGTAATCAAATGATGTCTCATCGTGTTCGACCTCAACTCTTTATTCACATGATGTAGACTTGCACCATTCACGAATTGTATTGAAGACTTGAAGACATCACTTTGTAGAAAAAACTTTCATGAGATTTTGCTTCTATTTCATTGGACCAGTACCTATTTGACTTCAGTGATCATGGGAAATTAAATTGTACTCCATGGTATACATATATCTTCAGATCGATTTTGAGACTGGTTTCACTTGGCCTTGTTCGTGACTATGAAAACTATTGGCATGTAACCGCATTTATATTTGCCTACTCATGGCCATGAACACTTGTTGGTATATTTTCCACATGGATCTGCTTTGTATTTTTGGTAGCCATGTATGCGAAGTCAGTACATAATGTAATGAGAAATTGAGTTCGTCGAACTGGTTCTCTACCACTCCACTTATGGGTTATTTATAATGTATTTCAGCCATCATAGATACTCCTCTGGTCTCACACATTAGGGGGCATCTGTTATAGCAAGATTTTCCTCACCATTTCTATCTTGCATAGAGGGCCTTTTTTCATTTCCCTATGCAGACTTATCAAACCCCTTTTTGATAAATCCAGAGCCAAAAATATATATTTTTCCACATATACGATCCCTGACTACTTTACAAGATGCGTATATGCTTGATGCTCCACTACATCTCGCGTATATTGGGATTTGTGCCAGAAAATACAAAATGAGGTCAAGTTTCCATGTCATGACAGAAGATCTCTAATCTTTGGCCTTCCATATACTGGAAACATTCTGACTCGACCCTTCATTTACATTCTGGAGGCTATAAGAGCACAATTTCGAGCTATGGAAAAAGAGAGAGAAAGCATTCAACTTTGAGAGCAACGTTACTTTGGAGAAATTACTTCATATTGAGTCTGCATCCCTTTGTCCCTCAAGTCTGAACATAGTGTTCAACCCCCAAGCTCTTCCCTTATTGTCAAGAGGATCTCTTTATCTCTTTGCTACGAGATTGCCTTTGGTGGAGGATTGAAGTGGTGGAGACCCAATTGGAAGGAACTTGGTTTCTTGGTTTCGAACCATGCCGACACAGAAGTCTGTAATGTTGATACTTTTGTTGATCAGTTATTAATAGAAATACTCCTTTCTCGTCCTATTGATATCTTGCAAATATATGATTATTATCCATGGGTATGTTTGTAATGTTTATTAATGTATTGTATTATCTGATGTGCTAACTCATTTTATATACTGTCACTATATATTTGCCTCGCTTGTTTGTTGAGAACTTCTTGCAGGTGTAAAGCTTTGGGTTAAAGTGCTCAATGGTGGAACGACATCAAATGATTAGATCGAGGTAGGCTTCTTCCTCGTATTGCACATTAGTTTATATAACACATGTTGGAATTGAGTTGATTTCTGCAGTCATACCTATCTGTTGTGGTTCACCCTTGGCCGTAGAGAGTTTTTTCCTTGTAACACACATCTCTTCTCAGAGATAAGCTACCTGTGCCCTAGCTAGTTTATTTCTATTATGTTTGTAACAAATTTCACTTCTTTGATATTAATGAAATGAAGTGTTATTTCCACTGCATCTTTGTATTCATGGTTATTTGTGTATTCTATTAGATTCATGCATAAATCTGAATCATGATTTTTGTCCATTTGACATCCACTCATAAAAACAACATCCACCAAACGTTCTGATGGGTACTGGTTTATCATATTGTAATCTGAGGGTGAATCTCAGTTCTAACAATAAGGATTGGTGGTAACCACACAATAGGGATTTCCACATAGGGAACCTTGACCATGGTAATGTAGGTGAGTAGGAGGTGCAAGGTAGGATATTATTACGCTCACCTAAGATGAGACACGTGACTGATCCTAAGGAGGGGTTAGGTATCCATAAGGAGTGGGGGCCCACCATAAAGAGAATCATATCCATTAGATCCAAGTTGTGGTGGTGGACATGCTGAAGAGACAAATCCAATGAGAACATCGACTGCATGGGAGGTGGCTAGAGTGGCCGAGTGACCTAATTAGGAGAGAGGGGCATCAAGGACGATGGTGTACATGTAACTAAACCGAGTGTAGATCAAGTCATACTGTTGGGCCTTTTGTATGGCCTCTTCCTCATTCTAAGGAAATGTCTAGGAGACATCCTTGGTGATGGGAGGAAGGAGGCACTTAAGGAATAAATCCTTGAGAAAAAATTCATCGAGCTTAGCTTTGCACAATTCACACCATCTTATCTAGATATGGATGTGGTTCGATACGTGGGTAGACGTGATTTGATGACATGTGGCAAGAATATCAATCCCCAAGTCATGGAGAACAACAAAATGGAATAAGGTGAGGAACACCTTCACAATGGACTTGAAATTACAGTAAGATTTCCCTGGTTGGCCTATGTACCACTTTACAATGGAACCCATCAAGTTTCTTTGGAAAATATGGAGTTTGGCAGAGTCCTCTATGATGGAGTTCGATGAACACCATAAGTGGAAGGAAATCAAATGATTGGAAGGGTATTCTCCTAAATTTCCCTTAAACTTGGGGATGTCAGACGATAACTTGGTGGGCATGGGGGGGCTGTGGGGGATGGGGGCCAGTTAGGATCATGATGAATGGGATCACTGACCCACATTTGGTGCAGTTTGACCCACCTTCTAAGGAATCTATTGGAAAGTAAAGCATTTACGAAAAAGTCTATGAGTCTATATTAAAAGAGTTTTTCAACCATTCAGGATGATTCTTGCACGTTTCATCAGTCTGAAATATAAAGAAAGTCTATAAATAAGGCTCGAGGGCACTCATTTGGGGCATCGATTCTTAGATTCTTAGTTAGTAATGGTCTTCTGAGCTCCCTCTTGTCTAAGCTCTGAGTCTTTCTGTCATAAGTTTAATAGTCTGCGTAGGGACTACTTTGCTGGGAGCCTATGAAATAAAGTGGTAGAACTCACAAGTCTATTAGTATTGGTCTTCTGAGCTCCCTCTTGTGTGAGCTCTAAGTCTTTTTATCGTGAGTTTGATAGTTTGTGCAGGGACTACTCCGATGGGAGCCTGTGAATTAAAGTGGAAAAACTCACAAGTTTATTTAAAGAGTTTTCCAATAGCACTAGTAGAAGAAGGGTTCCAGATAATTCCATAAGTTGAGCTATATTCTACTCATGTCTGAGATATCCTAAAATGTGCTATGGTTGAAAGCTGTGAATTTGTATTTGTAAGTCTAAAAAAATCTATAACTTTCTACAAAAATGAATAGAAATCCTTCCGCAATGCATGTTTATATCTTTTCTTCTGAGTAAAAGTTCATTCAAAGTTCACCCAAGGATCACTTAGGATTCTGGAGCATTATTATTCTTATGTTTTTCCCACTAAGACAACGAAGTCTCTCAAGGAATTTGTTGAAGGAAAGGTGTTGAATCTACTTGAAGGATCATGTAGGGGTTCATGTAAAAGTTCATAACGTCAGAAAAAGGTTAAAAGCAAAAGCAAGCATCATTCCTCGTCGAGGGAGTGCCTCTGCAAAAAATTGGTATTAGAGTCAATCCAGGTTCCATGGATTCTCCCTTTAGTTCTAATACTTCTCATTTTATGTCTTATAAAGAAATGAAGCATAAAGTAGTAGAAGAAAGTCAGAATGCTAAAAATGAAATTTCAGCTACTTCCCATCTGTTTGGTTTAATGAGAATGCGTGATGTGAATAGTTTGAATAAAGTATATAAAGAAGAAAAACTTCTCCCTAAGTGGCAACTTCCTAAATTATCTACTAAAGATATTTTTGATGATATGACCATATTTCAATTACATGCATCTTGTCAATTTAAGATCATTGAAATAGTTTCTGAAATCCAACAAAATGCATCCGATCAGTATATTATCCTACATTAGACCCTCATGAGTGCAAGTTGAAGAAAGAAGCTAAAAGGCAAACTTCTTACATCTCGGATGTATCGAAATATGCATTGAACCTCTCTATATAAAGTGCTTGATAATCGTTTCAACAAATTTGTCCATGCTATAATGTGTATATGTAGAGTGATTTATTTTTATTGTAGGGATATTTAATATAGTTTTAAATATTATAATAGTTGAAATAATATTATATATATTTATATTATAATATTATTAAAATTTCAATACTCCAATAAATTAATATAAAATTTAAATACATTAATATATTTTATAATTAATTAAAAATGCATTACAAAGAATATGTTTTTGATAGATCAAGTATGGTTGTCTCGTTCTGGGGTCTCCTTGTTTTCAATTGAAACTTCGCGCCTACAGACAGGGCAGCGATTGGTTGTGTTAAACAAGTCGGCGGCACAGTGACGATGTTACAGACAGGGCAGCGATTGGTTGTGTTAAACAAGTCGGCGGCACAGTGACGATGTAATATGTGGGAGCATGGCAGCTGCACCACTTTCTCGCCATCTCCATATCTCTCCAAACAAACTGTACAACTCTCTCCTTCTCCATCGCTTTCTTGTTTTCTGAATTCAACGGCAGTTAAAGCTGCTACTGTTTCAGGAGGCAGCCCAACTCTCACACGGCCCACCCGCTCTTGCAAGGCGGAGAGCTCTTCATAACTCATCGTGGCGGCTGCCTCGTGGTTTCTTGCAAGCCTGAGAACTCCTCTCACACGACCCACCCGCTCTTGCAAGCCGGAGAACTCCTCAGAACTCGCCGTGGCTGCTGCCTCGATTATTCTGTTCGCCCCGAAAATCCACCGACGGTGAACGGGATTTCGACGTGGTCCTGGCTCGTATGAAGATCTGCTGAAAGAAGGAGTATTTACCGATTCATCATCACTCCGGGGAATTGCTGGGTCAGCCATTGTTTGTAGCTTCAACTAGTCTCAGAAGGTTTGAAATTACTAGTCTCAGGAGGTTTGAAATTACTACTTCACTGATCGTCGTGAATTGTCAACTGCAATATGTAAACCCTACTTTCACAAGAACTCAATCTATACCTTTCAGTATTAAAACATGTAAAGTTGCGTCGATTCAAAAAATCTCACTGTATTTCGTTTTTTATAATTAATGTTATTG
>SNQJ01S0083392.1:21334-62757 GCA_010110895.2 Picea sitchensis | reverse complement strand
CTATTTTCAATATCAACATGCTTCAATTTTTTAAGATTCTCATCTTCTTGTTGAATAATTTTTTCTTCATGATTTAATTCTTCTTCATTGGACTTTTCTTCTTCGGTGTCATTTCTTTCAATCCTTGGATGAGGACATTAAAATTCAACATGTCATACTCCTTCACAATTAAAGCAAAACAAGTGACCTCTATTTGCTTCTTTGAAATCTTAGATGTTGTAATTTGCTTCAACTTCTTCTTCTTCTTCCGCTTCTTCCCTTGCATAAAGGTCTTGTAGCTTGTCCCAAATATATTTTGATGAGTACGTGATCCCACCTTGGATTTCACTGAATCTGTCAATCCATCCAGGATGGTATATATTGCTAATTTGTTCTTCCTTTTTGCTTCCTTCTGAGCCGCAGTCTTTGGTTTCTTCAAAGTATTGTATCCTGAAGAAACTGAGAACCAAACATCTTCGCCAAGAGCTTTCAAGTAAGTTTCCATTCTATTACTTCATTATTCAAAATTGCTTCCATCAAATGATGGAATCCCATTTGGAATTTTGTCTTCCATTTCTTCTTAGGAACTTCCTTCCAGTGGTTAAACTGTACTGAAGGTAACCCGCTCTGATACCAATTGTTGATACTGAGAGGGGAGTGAATCAGTATCAAGTACAATTTAAAAACCTTTTAAACTTATACTTAAACCATTCAATTATATCCAATGAGAAATGAACAATAGTATAAGAGTTACACCAATACACCACAACACACCATGCACAATATATGAGAAATAATTAATAGTTATTGTTCAAGGGAAGTAATGACTTCCAATAGTAGCTACTGTTGGATCATGTTGTCATTGATGCCAATGGTTTGATTGATTGATGTCAAGTGATTGATTGATGTCAAAGGATTGATTGACTGATGATTTATGTAATATAATATGTATTGTCCTTGATGAGAATGCATAGATGAATATGGATCTCGATGAGAATGCATAGATGAATACATGGATCAATGAGTTGTCAGTTGATACGATGAAGATGGATCGATGTGGTCCCATTGGTATATGATGTACTGTTGGAAAAAATGTATAGATGACTCATTATTGTCTTATCATGATTGGATAAGGGTGCACAAATGGATGAACTCCAAAGTGGTCCCCTTATGGTGAAAGCCCCACAGGAAGATGCTTCATTTGGATTGAGTTATCCTAGAAGAGGCTGAGGACCCATGCTTGTAAGGAGGAACAACTTAGATGAAGACTGGTTGAAATTGTTAAGGAACCATCCTGTTTTAGATGGATAGTAATTTGTCATGCCTTTTTCGGTGGCATGTGGAATGTCACATAAATCCTCCGGGTTTGAGAGTTACCCCTAATGGATGAAGGGACTTCACAGCGAGAAGCGCTTGAAGCCCCCAAAGTCAAAAGAAGCCAAAGTGACCCAAAAGAAGAAATGATAAAATAAGGTGACAAAACTGGGTAGGAATATTTATGGAAAAGTGGTTAACCCTAAAAAATAAGGAAAATAGGTTAAGTGACCTAGAAATGGGTTAATATTATTTATTCATGGATTATTTAAATAATCAAGAAAAGTAAAAATCAAGAAATGATAAAGTAAGGTGACAAATCAAGAAGGAATATTTATGGAAAGCGGTTAACCCAAAAATAAGGAAAATAGGTTAAGGACCTATAAGTGGGTTAATATTATTTAAATGATAAATTAAAGTGACAAATTCAAGGTGGACTATTTAAATAATCAAGAGAAGCGGACAAAACTAAGAAATGATAAAGTACAGGACAAAATCAAGAAGGAATATTTAAATGTTAAAGTATTGGAGAACTTTCTATTTATGGAAAGTGGTTAACCCTAAAATAAGGAAAAATAGGTTATGACCTAGAAATGGGTTAAGGGACCTAAAATGGGTTAAGGGAATCTAGAGGATGAAAAGTATAAATAAGATAGCAATGGTCTCCTTTGTAGATCATCCCTTTTGTGGACTAAATATGCCTGTGGGAATATACTGGTATTTACTAGAGCCTTTGAGCATTTTTGTGTGGAAACACTTGGAGGATATTGAAGATCTATAGGTAAATAAGGTAAACAATACACCAAGCCAAAATTCCGAGGAAAGTGAAAAAGAAGGCCGAAATGCAAGGAAGGATAAATTATTTTGATGGTGCTTTCTAAGGTATGTTATTTATGTGTCATCTCAACTGCTTTCGCTATAATCCTTTTTCTATAACATTCAGATCTTGAAATTGCTAAGGAAAGTGAGGGAAACATAGCCAAGTATTTGTGGTTAAAACTTAATCTTGTAGGTCGTTTTATTTTGGGACTTACACTAATGTGGAAAAATAGGGTTTGTGGCTAGTCCTAAAACTAGTCAAAATCGTGTGTTTCCGTAAACATCATAACTCTTTCATAACAGATCCAAATTCCATGAGACCAATTGTGTTGGCTATATTATAGTCTTTGTATTCTCTATAATATTTTTTATATCTATTCATCAAATATTTTGTATGTTCACTTCTAAGGTCAGCCTCTAGAATAGTTTTTCGCACTTAGCAAGGTATGCCATTTTTTCTATAACTCCTTTTCCAGAGGTTGCCAGTAGTTCCACTTGGAGAAATTGCATAAACAATACTGAAGAAAATTGTGCATCAGTTTTAGATCTTTTATTCAAGACAAGTACAAAGTTATGATTATTTCAAGTTAGGGTTGTTGACTAATCCAAACTAGTCATGGTTGAGACAAGCAGCTTGATGAGTTGGCACATACATGAGGTGTATAGCTGATGATGTTGGTACACATTTATGAGTCATTGTTGATGAGTATGACACATGATTGGTATATACTTGGTACATGGTTGGATGCACTTGTTTATGGTGGCCGTGTTGATTACAGTTGTTTGGCAATGTGTTGGTGGCTGTTGATGCTCTTGTTTATGGTGGCCAGATGATATCCTGCTGAGGATTGTTGCCTGATCTCAATTGGTGCTGAGAATGAAAAGATGATTCTTGCATATAGAGCTGGTGCTCTTGTAGATTTGTACCTATTCGGGCCATTTCGATAAACCCCAAGGATTGTGAAGTTCAGAATAAAAAGAAAATTGTACATACATCTTGTGTTCTTTGTGTTCATTGGTGGTGATGACTTGTTGATGATATATTACTGATATATGTTGCTGATATGTGCTCAAATCTAACTGGTTATAAAATGAAAAACAATGGGTAATGAATAAATTTTGGATGCTAATGGATGAGTTTTGTGCAAGAGGGAAGTTTTGGGAAAAAGAGCCCCACACACTCATCTCACCCCCCCAAGTGTGGTAGGTGTGTCCAACAATTGGTATCATTGTGAGAAGGCCTTCACCAAGGCCTATAAAGATTGAAGGAGATCCATAGACACACAAATGGATGATGAAGTTCCAACTCTTTATGAGGAAAACCATTCTACTTGGAGAATAGAGATGAGAGTGTATTTGAAGACAATGGGAGCAGCCATTTGGAAGGAAACCATCGGTGAATATGTTCCGTTGAAGAACAAGCCAAAGTTTTCAGCTCAAAGGAAGGGAAGAAGAATGATGCATTGGCTCTCAATATTATTCTTAGTGGACTCTCGGCCCTATCAAGAGAGCATTGACAATGCACATCAGCCAAGGATCTATGGCTAAAGCTAGAGTATTATATCAAAGCAAAGAAGAGAAAGAAGAAATTCGAATCACTCCATCAAGATAATCAGCAAGAATCATCAAAAACCTTTGAATGCACTATTTAAAATGTGATTTTGAAACATTTCAATTGAAGATAAAGAATCAAGCGATAATATCACAAAGGAAGATCTTGAAATATTACTTTCCAAATAAAAAGCAAATGAAAGCAAATAAGTTGATATTGGCAAAAAGGAAGATCTGAGGATATTTCAAATGAAGGTAAAGAACACTCTAAAGCCCTGAATGCAATGATGATGATGATGAATTTTCTCACAAGGAAGAAGAAGATGTAGATATAGTTTTGTGTAAAGTTTGATGGTATTTATCCCATGAAAGAATAGAATGAAATCGGGCAATTCTTTTTTCTATAATGATTCAGATCCTTAAATTACTTTGAAAGTGAGGAAACATAGCCAAGTATATGTGGTTAAAAATTTAGCTTGTGGGTCGTTGTATTTTAAGTGCCATCTCATGGAGTAGGGTTTGTGGCTAGTCCCTCAACTAACAAAATCGTTTCGGTAAAACGCCATAACTTCCATACCGCATCCAAATTCAAGTGAGACCACCAGGCTGGTTAGATTACAATCTGTCGTATTCTCTTTAATATTTTCATATCTATTCATCAAATATTTTGTATGGGCCACGCTCTACAATGTCGCTCTCTAGAATGCCGTAATTCAAGAAGGTATTCCATTTTTGCTATAACTCCTTTTGGAGAGGTTCCAAGTAGTGCCACTTGGAGTGAATCTGCATAAAACACAATCAAGAACATTTTGTATCAGTTTTATATATTTCATTCAGACAAAGTGGTCCAAAGCTATGATTATTTCAAGTTAGGGTTGTTGACTAATCCAAACTAGTCATGGTTGAGAGACAAGCAGCTTGATGAGTTGGCACATACATGAGATGTATAGTTGATGATATTGGTACACATATTGATGAGTCATTTTGATGAATAGTTGACACATGATTGGTATAATGGTACATGGATTGGGATTCACTTGTTTATGGTAATGGGTTGATATAGGGTTGTTTGGCACAAGTTGGTGCATGGTTGATGCTCTTGTTTATGGTACGCATTGATATCTCTATGAGGATTGTTGCCTCATCTCGCTTGTGCCGAGAATGCAAGATGAGTATTTAATATAGAGCTGGTGCTCTTGTAGATTTGTACTCTATTCATTTTTGGTCGAGCAAAACCCAAGGATTGTGGAACTGTAATAAAAATAAAATTGCATATACATCTTGTGTTCTTTGTGTTCATTGTGGTGGGATGACTTTTTGATGATATATTACTAATATATGCTCACATCTAACCTGCTTATAAAATGAAACAATGGGTAATGAATAAATGTTGAATTCTAATTGATGAGTTTTTGTGCAATAGGGAAGTTTTGGGAAAAAAGAGCCCCACACTCATTCACCCCCTAAGTGTGGTAAGTGTCCAATGACCTATAGCTTCCAAATATAAAGGAGGGATAAACAAGAGGAAGATAATCCTCCAATATAAAGAGAGTTTTATCTCCATCCTTTCCCCTTCCTTCCACCCAAGAATATATGAGAGATAATAAACTTTACATTAAATCATCACCATCAACCAACCATCACATAGAGACCTAGATAATGCTTCCGAGACTTCTTCAACTTCTAAATTCTTCAATTCTTGGAATAATATGATATTGTATATAATATTACTAATGTATTCTCTGAAACTCCTCCAAGTTTCACTACTTTAATCCTCCCCAAAAATAGTTATAGAAAGAATGGTAGACTTTATTCAATTCTAGTTTATTCAGAGGATCGAACTTGTGCAGAATGCCCGTGTCTTTAAATTTTTTAACATCAGATTCTAAAATGAAAACACAAATAAATAAAGTAAGTAATGTTTACAATGAAATATCCCACTTCATTTGGATTCTCTATGAGAATTTATGATTGTTTTACTCCGAACACATGTTTATTGACCTGCTTCAAGACTGGCCAAAATCCCTATTTTCCACATAGTGTATTTCCATAATTTTAGAGAATAAAGAGCTAAACTTTTACCACGTGAGCACTCTTTATTAAGTGGCCTCACACCATAGTACTTCTCACCCATCTGAATCATTCTAGAAAAAGTTATAGCAAAAGGGTAGATGACCTGTAAATAGCATACCTTAGAACACATCACCAAGAGACCTCATCCTCCCTTGAACCGACCTTATTTACTTATGATTTACTCTAAAATTTGACTTGTGTCAATGAATGAAAATGATATGTATTTATACCATTTATGTCACTTTTACTTTTAACATTGGAAGACCTACAACTTTTCTTTATCTCTTGTAATTATTTTCTTTAATTATCTTTAGGGCCTACATGTAATTTCTTCTTTCAATTCACCTTTGTCATCTTCAAAAATTCATTTCTCTCAACCAATGGAGGATTCACATGACATGCCACCTACCATCGAAAACAACATGATGCATACTATCAATCCATGGGTCTTGTTTCCATGTACATTTTCTTCATTTCCAAATACCTTTCATCAATCTTGTGGTCCAAAACCAATGACTAGGGCTGGACATCAATGACAACAACCAAGCTTCCAAACACATTGGCCATGGAGTCTCTTATAAAAATAGAAATAAAAATCAAGTGGTAATTACAATGGTCAAACACTGATCTTGGCTTAGAAAACATATTTTTTGAGAAAGTGCCCATTGACAGGGCCACCTAAAATTTAGGAATCCTCCAAGTTTTGCAACTTATAAGTGTTGTTTGAAAATACCTCAGAAGTATTGAAGGGGCCAATCCATAAGGCTTCGAATTTACCATGTTTTACTTTGTCTTGCTTGGGGGCATCCCACTTGAGTACCAGATCCCCTAGCAGAAAATATTCCTTTCTTTCCCTCTTGTCAAAGGCTTGTTTTACTTTTCGTTGATAATCCTGCGCTTTATCAAGCAACTGCTCCCTGGTCTGTTGTACTTCTACCAACTGCAGTATCCTCCTGACCATATCATCAGGTTCTCCTTGGTATTCCTAGAGGAATTTTTCCACAGGAAAGGAAAGATGAGTAGGAAAAATAGCCTCAACCCCATACAAAAGCTAAAAAGGGGAAATTCCAAGCGACCTTTTTGTTGTAACTCTATCATCCCATAAGGAAAATTTCACCTTCAAATACCAGGCTTTCTTGTTGTCTTCTAACAGTTTTTTTATGATATTTATGAGGCTCTTGTTAGAGGAATCTGCTAAACCATTTCCCTAAGGGTATTAGGGAGTAGAATGGATTAATTTGATCCCATACTGCTCACATAAATTAATTAATGGTTCAGCGCTGAAAGAGGTAGCATTGTCTATAAAAATCCTGCTTGGACAGCCAAATATGGATATGATATCTTCAAGGAAGCTTATGATTACCTTATGGAAGGCACTCCTTGTAGGGATGGCTTCTATCCATTTGGTAAAATAATCATTGGTAGTCAAAATCCACCTGTGCTGACCACTTGAGGCTGGGTGGATCTCTCCAATGAAGTCGAGACTCCACTGCTGAAAAGGTCCAGAAACAATTACAGGTTTCAAAGGAAAAGATTTGAGTTGTTTTTTCAGCAAAATTTTGACACTTAACACAAGCTCTAACCTTTGCAAAAACATCAGTTAAAAGGTTGGGTAGTTCTTTGGGACTCATGTGGGTCTAGATATATTAACAAAACTCCTAGAGGATCCCTCCAATACAAAACCTAATCAACGAGAGAATATTTTATTGCTTTGAGTTTCAAAGCTCTCACCTTGTTTTTTTCCAAACCGTCAGGAGGCCTCAACTTTTACAGGAATTATATGATGTATTTATACCAAGTGCATTCTTCTAACTTGACGATGACATGAGAGTCTTTATCCACAATCTCAGTTTTCTGATTTTCTGAGTGTGTGTTCATGAAATTAACCCCCAATGCCTTACAATTTGATTCATCAGGTAACCTGGATAAACCTTGGGCTTTCACCAATTTGGTGGGTTTTATTTCCAGGTTAAACTCCAGAATTTTGGCAATCCATTTTCTTCTCTTCCCATCTATATCAGGCTGGATCAATATCTCTTTTACTGAGGCTGAGGGGACATATGAAATAATATTTGAATGCATGACATATATTATGAAAGCCTTGAGGGATTTGACCAGATCATATGTCTACTTCTCCATTATGTCTTATCTCACCTCTACATCCCTCAATGCTCTATTGAAAAAGGAAATATGCTACTCTAACCCCTCTGCATTCTTTTGTAGCAAAACAACAACCAATGTATCCTATGAGGTAAAGGAAAATATCAGAAATTCCTTAGAATAGTCAGGGATGACGAGAACACAAGCTTCATTCAAATCCCTCTTGATTTGGTCAAAATAATTTATGGAATCAGCATACCACTTCACTTCGTTCCCCTTTTTAAGCATGGTGGTAATGTTCTTAACCAACTCAACAAAATTAGAAATGAACCTCCTCAGAAAGTTGGTTTTACCCAACAAAGACTGAACCTCTTTCTTAGATCTAGGAAAATATAATGCATGGATGGCCTCTACTCTTCTTGGATTGATTTTTACTCCTTCTACTGACACAATATGCCCCAATAATTTACCCTCTTCCATAGAAAACAAGCATTTCTTAGGATTGAGGGAGAGACCAAACCTTCTACACTTCAAGAAGAGTTTCTTCAGATGATGACAATGCTCTTTATCAGACCTTGAAAAAATTGTAATGTCATTGAAGTACATGACTATGAATTTGTTTATTTCCCCAATGAAGGCAATGTCCATGGCTCACTGGAAGGTTGCGCCTGCATTCATCAATACAAAGGACATTTTAGCATACATGAATGTGCCCCAAGGAGTAGTGAAATTTGTATTCTTTTTATCTTCAGGAAAGAAAAATATCTGATTGTATCTAGAGAAGCCATCAATCATAGACATCCTGGATGAACCAGTCACTCTCTGCAAAATGTGCTCCATATTCGACAAGGGGTAGTTATCCTTTTTGGAGCTCTTGTTCAAATTCCTGAAATCTACACATAATCGGATTTCCCCATTTTTCTTCCTCACAGGAACCAAATTAGCAACCCATTATGAATAGCTCAAGGGGATGATGATCTAGGCATCCAAAAGCTTATTTAGCTCCCTTTCCATAATAGGCAATAGCATGGGGTTTATCTGTCTGAGTTTCTGCCTGAAAGGTTTGGCCTCTAGTTTCAAAGGTATTTTGTGGTCCATGATGTTTGTGTCATATGTTCTTAAGTATTCATATTTCCAAGAAAAAACATCAGCGAACTCCCTCAAAGATTGACATACTCCACCCTTTTCTCCTTTGATAGACTGCTAGATAATTTGACATACTTGGGATCCTCCTTTGTTCTTAAATTTCACTCAATCACATTAGCCTTTTCAGTTGGACCTTTAACCTTTACAACAAGTTCATTTCTTTCAAACAATCTCTTCAAGGGGACGAGTCCCTTTGGAATATAGTTACTTGGAAACTGAACAATATGATGGTCAACAATTTTATTCAGGAAAACATCAGCATGAGGGATTTCTTCAATATCCTAATCCTGATCAATATGAAAATTAGAGAATTCATCCACAGTCTCAAGAAACTTTTTTATCTCAATATCATCCTCAAAAACCTTCCAATGCTTGACATTGTCAGGAATAGAGGGCTTGTATTTTACCTCCACATCATATTTAAGTTTAGGGGGCAAAGGAACCCTAAACTTACTTGTTGAAATATACAAGGAATCTGCCACAGTGTTCTCCTCTCTTGGAACGAAAGAGATATTAAAATCCAAGAAGAAACTGTCAACCAAATCCCAGACTTCATTTATGTAGGCCCTTAACCTAGGGTGCTTAGCCTGATACAAATTTCTGACCTGATGTACAATTAACTCGGCATCTCCAAATATTGACAACTCCTCAATCTTCATGTCTTTGGCAGCTCTCAAACCCAAAACAAGAGCCTCATATTCTGCCACATTGTTTGTTGTTTCAAATTAGAGGTTATAAGACAGAGATATGGCCTCTTGGCTCAAGGAAATGAAAACTACCCCAGCCCCGACACTTTCTCTAGAAGAGGATCCATCAAAAAACATTTTCCAAATAGAGACATTGGAAGGAGGGTCTTCAAAAGAGGTGATCGGTTGCTTTCTGATTTCAATAGGTGCTTGAGGGCCATAAGTGATTTGTAACATATTGGTCCCCAGATCAGTATCTACTGCAAAAATGGGGTGGTTGGTTGGATTTTCTTCATCATTGATGATGTAAGAAAGTTTTGATTCCCTATAAAGCCTTCTTTGTTCACCTCCAAACATAGGAATAGTTTCATATGAAAGATCCATCTGCAAGGTTCCCCCCGGTCTTTTTATCCAAGATCTAGACAAAAGCATCCCAACTCAGGGGGGACATCAGCCACTACAATAACCATGACTACGCTCTTCATTGGAAACTGGAACAAAGATACAACCAAGTCTTTGATAACCCCAAGGAACTTCACCTTCCTAGAATCAAATGAGTACAGGTCATGATAAGTCTTTGTAACCTCCAACCCGATCTCCTCCATGACAATCTTAGGCATAATATTGTGAGATTCCCCTGAATCCATTAAGTAGTTGTGCAACACCTTATCATGGATGTTCAATGAGGTATAGAAAGGAGGGGAGGAGTCATCTCTATCTTCCACCAAAGGCCCCAGTTTGACAACAAGATTTTCATCTTGGAGGTTGACTGAATCCATGGAATAAGATGAAGGCTCAAGTTGCAGCACTTTGGAGAGGTACCTTTTGTTGGCCCTTGACCAAGTTTTGGGAGATCTTTGGTCAAGATTGACCTATTTTGGGACTTCAACAACCTATCGAAGATGGAGCGCAAGATGAAGCAGAGATCGCGGGATATCGACCCCTTTTTGGGTCCTTTTTGGGATTTGGGATTATGTAACGGGTATGGGGATGTCAACCCATGGGTTTACCCATGTTTAGGAATATTTTATAAAGTATAAATATATGTATAAGCAATGTAAGGAAGGGAATATACATATGCAGATATATCTGTGTGATATTGGGCTAAGTGCTAAGTATGGGTTGTATATGATTTATACCTATTGTGTGAGACTTGCAGAGCTACGTGCAAGTGATTGTAAGAAGGCTTGGTGTTGTACCCTAACTCGAAGAAGGAGGATCCGGTGGAGTGTGCGTAGATATCATGTCTTCTGCGAAGTAGGGCTTTGATGCTATGTGCCTGTAAGAATCTTGACTGAAGATAATAAAGAAGAAGAGTTGGTGGACGTAGCCCCAGGGTGGGGGTGAACCACGTACATGTTGTGTTGCTATGCTTTGTGCCATGTGTTGATGTGTTTATGTCTTTACTTGCTAAGTGCTTCGATATAGATGGATAGATTTGTTTATGCTTTGTGCTAATGATGTATATGGATGTTAGATATGAACTATGTGAACATGCTTAGTGCTTAAATCTGCTAGATCTAATCTATATCTTTATGCTAAGTGCTTATATACGTTAGATCTGAATGAATGTTGCGGTTCTTTGTCTTATCTACGGGTAGATAGTGGTCAAATATTGATGAATTGTAGTTGTTAAGTGCTCTGTTAAGTATTAGAATCACATATCTATGTCCCAGCTATGGTTGCAGACACTAGAGTCCTGCAACCACCCCTACCTCTACCTCGGGTTAGACTTCATCTACTTCGCAGGTGTTTCTGAAAGGGCTAGTAGTTAGGGTTTTTTTGGTGCATTTTTGTAGCGTTGAACCCTGGGTCTGTCCCTATGCCAACAAATGGTTCCGTTGTCGGGACTTGAAACTATGATTTCTAGGAACTGAGGAAGAAGAAGCTTTGTGCAAATATTCAACTTGAAACTATGATTTTTGGGAACTGAGGAAGAAGAATCTTTGTGCAAAGATTCAACATGAAACTGTGATTGTTGGGAACTGAGGAAGAAGAAACTTTGTGCGAATATCCGACCTGAAATTGTGAAATCTCTGTGCGTAGATCTATCACTCTAGTGCACAGTAATATACTTAGTTTGTGAAGCTTTGTGATAAATAAAAGAAGTCTGATTGGAATAAAAGAGGTAAGATCTGAAAGCTTTGTGCTCTGAGAAATGTAACAGTGAGAATTTCTGATTAAAAGAGGTAAGATCTGCAAGCTCTGTGCTCTGATAAAGGTAAGAATAGTGAAAAAATTTAGATCTAAAAGCTTCGTTCTTTGTAGAAGTAAGATAAGTGGAAATTTTTGTTTCAACGGTATGAATATAGGCATGTTTGATAAGATTTTTCCTAGCCTGAAAACTAGGGCACTGATAGATGAAAGAATATTTGATATGACTAGATCTGATAAGAATAGTGAAAGATATGTTATACCTATGCATAGAGAGAATGTTTGGACTAACAAATGGATGTAGGATCCTAAAAGGAATTTTTTGCAGGTTAGCTACCATGATCCTAGCATGCAGTATAGGAAGAGTTGGGAATCATTTAAAATAAAGAGAGGATTAACCCTCTGTTACATTTGCAGAAAACTGGGACATCTTGTTAGGGAATGCCCTGAGAGAAGACCTAGTTGTCTTTGTTGCAAAGCTATGGACCATGAAGTATTGGATTTCCCTAGAATGATTGCTAAGCTTGAAGGAATGAACATGGGACAAGAAAACCCTAAGGCAAATCCATAAACTACAATTATGGTAGAACCCCGGAAAGAATCAGAGAAAGTATTGCTACATATAAAATACACCCTGAATGACCACCGACATGTCAACATATCAGAGATCTTCAAAGAAAAAAAATGCATTGAAGCAAGAATAGGAGACTTCGACATTAAATGTACTTAGATGAGGAAACATGGGTGAATATCATGACAGAAAGAACTTGGGAAGATATAGGAAAACCTGCTATGATTCCTTCATTAGGAGGAATAGGACTATTCAAAGGAAAGTTGATAAACCTATGTGGAAAGCTCACCCAGATACCTATGAATGCCAATGGGACTTCGACAAAGGAGGATTTTGATATTGTTAAATTTATCGAGAACAGTGCCCCATTTACCATGCTACTAGAAAAACATTGGATTTAGAGAGATCAGGCCAGAAGGAAGGAAGAAGAAGAAGTTTTGGAGCAGAAGAAACAAGAGTTAAAAGATTTCATGACTAGAAGGATCGCACACTTGATTGAAGAACAGATCGAAACTATATATCACACGAGACTCAGATGTCGAAGTTGCAAGAACACTAGAAGACCCACAGAAGATTGAAGTACCTATTCGAGATAAAGAAGAAGTATCACCCTCGAATCTTAGGAAAGAATCTCAACAACGCGAAGTCACTATGCCAAATGCAGATAAGAATCAAAATGGAAAAATGAATACCGAGAAGAAGCTCATTGGAAACAAGGCCAGAAAGATAAGTAAGAAGAGAGATAAGATCGAAAAGTTAGAGAAGGTTCCAGAGGGAACTTCGCAGAAGGAAAATGTGAAAAATTGGAACTTCGTCGGGATAACAGAACATCGCCACATGGAACTTCACTAGGGTGAAGCAATATAGCCGTTGGGAACAATATAACTGCTCGGACGACCCTCTGAATGGGTAGAAAGGAATTTATGGTTTGCCACTAGACCGTTGGACTGCACTGTAACGAACAGGAAACATAGTTAATGAAAGCTTCTCACCCGTTGCAAGAGATCCATTGCCAAGTTATATATTTATCCTGTCACGCCATGCACCAAGAACACTTTTGCTAACTGTGAATCTAATCACGTAGTCTCGTTGATTTTACAAAGTGATCATTGCGCTATTTTCCTCTATCCCATTGCAGTGTCTAAGTTACTCTTCGAACATGAGATTCCCAACCTGGGCATGTATGTTGAATGAGTTCAACGCTGCAAAGAAATTTTTTGAAGAAGTTTTCATCGACCTCATGACTGAATGAGTAATGTCGATGTCTGGAGGTATACAAGCATCATCAACGAGAGGACTGCAAGCCTTTATGTCAACTACTCGTGGAGTCGGATCATCCCGACCCTCAGCAGAAAAGAGAACCAAGCACAAAGACGACCTAGCAAATGTAAAGCTGATTCCAACCATATTACCCGATTACATCCCACCTCTGGTTGGTGTGGTGAATCGTGATAGTGTGCCAAGAGATTTCGAGTACAGCATGGTTACTGTGTACCTCCCGAAGGGGATACACGTAGTTCGAACAGAGAAGGATAAGATCACAACATTGAATTTTAGTGACTTCAACCTCAGAGATCGCAAGATCTATGGTATGCTCACCCTGTATAAGTACCTAACCAAAATGAAGGGGAAGAACTCAAAGATAATCCCTCAACAGTGGACTATGGATCTCACGTAGTCCACCCTCTTCAATGTAATGAAGATACCACACTTTGGAAGACACCAGGAGGTTAACACGTGCGTTAAGCTCATGTTGGCATGCTTCCATGGCGGCTACTTATGGCTAGACCATCGTATTACAGTTGACCCAATGCTAATCCACAGGATCACATGACTGAGTATGCAAGGACCTGACCCATAGAATTTTTATCCTAGAAAAGCCGCAGATCACGTGCTGGCATAGAAGATCAAGGATACATATGGCGATGTTGAGAAGGGAACAATAGGATACAAGGTAGCTTCCATCCAGAGTAATGAAGTGCACCTAGCATGTCAACTGATAGCTAGAAATTTAGTAAGGAAGAACCAACCTACACAAGTCACTGGCTTTGTCATTGACCTCACAGGGAAGTGTGTGGAAGGCCTACAGATGAACTGGGTGAAGTACCTAGTTAACCAATTGGAACTAGACTGCCGAGAAGCACAAGATCAGGGTTATGAATTTCATTTCAGTTGGCTCCTGATCCTCATTGCATTTTTTTCCTGGGATATGCCGAAAGGGGTGACCTTCCCAGACATAGATCCATTCAAACCACTTGCTGCGAAGTTCACTACCCTTTGGTATTCAAGTGATATGAACAAATAGTGGCAGTGGAATGTTGTGTTTCATGCATATTACCTCCAACGAAAGAGATCCATCAAAGTTGAGCCTCACATGACTCCGAACACATTACATAGGTTCCGACCCCTGATGAAGTTCAGCGCAGATCAGCACTTCATCTACATTACAGCGCGAGCAAATGAACATAAAGAGCAGATCCAGTCATATTATAAACTTACAGAAGAAGACCTTGAGGATATCACTAAGGAATGGTCCGTTGACCTCCTTATCCCTGCCAACCCTGTAGATTTATCTGATCTTGACAGCCCAGAGAACACTCATAAAGAACAAGATACACCCAGGAAGACTAAGGAGGTCCAGAATTTAGGCAGCACCTCAGGAAAGACTGCTTCAGTGTCACCTAACCGAGGGGGTGATGATGAAGTAGAAGCTGAACAGAAGTCAGGAGAAGTAACACCGCCCAGAGATGAGCTTGACCCCTTGAAGAAGAGGAATTTTTCCCCCCCGAAACCTTCTTTTCAGAAGAAATCAAAAGCCACCATGACAAGGATGCAGACTGTCCTCACCTATGATGACTTTGACTTCATCATAGCAACCCCGAACGATGCTTCACTGGAAATAGCAGAGAAACAAGAAGAAAAGAAGGAAGAAATGTATGATATAAATGAAGTTGAACTCCAAGGGGTACAACAGGCCCTTCATTCTAGCCGCGCAGTCTCCACTGTGCCCCTGCCATCAAGAGAACCAGATTTGGGAGATGAGCCAGCCCAACTCCATCGACTAGCTAATACATTTGAAGCTCACCTTCGACGAGCACAAGAATAAATAGAACAAGCCACCCAGGCCTTGAAGCAAGTGCAATCTGTACTCGTAGAACAATGCAATGCTGCAAAACAAGAAAAGATTGCTCTCCAAGCAAAGTTCGATGAAGAAAAAGCACAGATGTAGCAAGTAAATGAACAATTTCTCATGGATCAACTCGAAGTGAAAGAAGCGGTCAGCAAAGCACTTCGCTCTATGACAGTCTTAGAAATAAAGGCAGAGGATCGAGTCATGTAGCAAGTAGAGCATCTCACGGAAGCTATCCAGTAGCTACAACAATGCATAGCAGACTTAGAGCTCTTCACAGTGCTTGAGACTCCGCAGGATGTAAGGGATCAAAGAGAAGCAACCTCCCAGAGCGCAGTTGAAAGGATAAAGGCCCTTGCCATGGAATACAAGCAGTTGAGTAATCACAGTGCCTAGACGTATGAGAAACTCATTAAGAACCCATAATTGCAGGCACTGGAGTCACAACTCTAGGAAGCGAAGCAACAAGTAGAGACAATACAGGCGTAGTTGAAGCCCATGTTAGCTGTGGAAAGAATGAAGCGATCCCAAGAGAAATGCACCGCCCAACAATAGATCCACACTAACCAGAGAAGAGTTATGGAAGTAACTCAGAGGCTCCAACCTGTACAATATAAGGCTTACCAATTGTTCAAAGAGATCGAAGGTCGAGGAGAAGAACTAGAGCAAGTTGTTGCTGCAACAGAGCAGCGCCTAGAAGGACCGATGAATGAGGCAGTCATCCAAGAGTTCATTGAACAGAAGGCTATGGAACAGCAACAATTCAAAGCAGCTTGAGCCACACTCGAGGATTTTGAAGGAGAAATACCCAGACCAGAGTAACTCAGGATGAGTCACAGGTGAGTGTTGGGGGCCTGTTGGCCCTTGACCAAGTTTTGGGAGATCCTTGGTCAATTTTGACCTATTTTGGGACTTCGACAGCCTGTCGAAGACGGAGCGCAAGATGAAGCAAAGATCGCGGGATCTCGACCCTTTTTTGGGTCATTTTTGGGATTTGGGATTACGTAACATGTATGGGGATATTGGCCCATGGGTTTACCCATGTTTAGGCCTATTTTGTAAAGTATAAATAGATGTCTAGGCAATGTAAGGAAGGGCATATACATATGCAGATATATCTGTGTGATATTGGGCTAAGTGTTAAGTATCATTTGTATATGCTTTGTGCCTACTGTGTGAGACTTGCAGAGCTGCATGCAAGTAATTGTAAGAAGGCTTGGTGTTGTACCCCAACTCGAAGAAGGAGGATCTGGTGGAGTGCGTGCAGATCTCATGTCTTTTGCGGAGTAGGAATTTGATGTTATGTGCCTGTAAGAAGCTTGACTGAAGATAATAAAGAAGAAGAGTTGGTGGATGTAGCCCCAGGGTGGGGGTGAACCACATACATGTTGTGTTGCTATGCTTTGTGCCATGTGTTGATGTATTTATGTCTTTACTTGCTAAGTGCTTCGATATAGATGGATAGATCTGTTTATGCTTTGTGCTAACGATGTATATGGATGTTAAATCTGAACTATGTGAACTTGCTCAGTGCTTAAATATGCTAGATCTAATCTATATCTTTATGCTAAGTGCTTAGATACGTTAGATATGAATGAATGTTACGATGCTTTGTCTTATCTGCCAAGTAGATAGTGCTCAAATATTGATGAACTGTAGTTGCTAAGTGATTTGTCAAGTATTAGAATCACAGATATGTGTCCTAGCTACAGTTGCAGACACTAGAGTCCTGCAACCACCCCTACCTCTACCTCGGGGGAGACTTTATCTGCTTCACAGGTGTTGTCTAAAGGGTCGGTAGTTAGGGTTTTGTTGGTGCGTTGTTGTAGTGTTGAACCCTAGGTCTGCCCCTGTGCCAACACCTTTTGAAAACCTCATGCTTAACTAGCTCCAAGAAAGGTATGGGGATCTTAATGTTTTGAATCGCATTCTCAAAGCTAAACGAGGAGGGAGACTTCATAACCTCCTTCACTTCTAGGATAGGACCTTTAACCACTTTCTATGGGTCTCATGCCTCCTTTTCTTTGCTTCTAGCTTCCACCTCCTTAGCAGGATGTTCTATTCTAGTAGGTTTCTCAGGAATGTCAGGCTTTCCCTCTTTCTTCTTGGACTTAAGGTTGTATCTAGTTGGATTTCCACTGGTCCTTTCCCCTTTTCTCATATCATTTAGTTGGATATACATGAGGGCCTCTTCATATGCATACTAAGTTAAATGAGGGGATGAAGAGGTGTCAACAAGACAATGGATTTCATGATCAATTTCTTCTTCCTCCCCTTCCTCATCAGTAACTAGGTTTTTTTGGAGAGGGGTTTGGATTTTTTTATCATCCCTATCTCTGTTTATTTGATCCCTCTAGATGGTCTAAGGGTAATTATTTGGTCTCCTTAAATTACCCCTGTTGTCAGTATTTTGGGTGTTCCTATAGCCCTGTTTCCCCTCAAATTTCATTTTCTCTATTTATGGAGAAAGTGATTTTACCAGTTTTGTTAACTCATCAACTTGAGGGGGTGGGAAGTAGAGGAACCAGAGGTCGAAGATTCAGTCCTACCTTTTCTTCTGTCTCTATTGGCCTTACTCATAAGCTTATTAACTACCAATATATTGGATTCTACTTCAAGGGTTGTGTCTTGCATATGAGCCAAGGAGGTAGCTCTTCTTTCTCTCAGCAGGAGGCAAAAATCAGGGTCAAAAGCACTGGCATAAGTGATCTTGGTAGAGGTTTTAGTAGGATTAATCTCAGTGGGGATCTTATTGTACATCTTATTAAATCTCTTGGAGAAGTCTGAGACAGATTCTCCCTCTTCTCTCTTAAGTGACCCAAATTTTGTAATATAATAAAGGAAATCTTTTTTATCCCCTAGTGTCTTAAAAATGCATCATATGGAGCTTTAATTTCATCAATAGATACAGGAGTCAAACCCTTGAACCATTTTCTAGCCTCAACATCAAGGCTCTGTACAAAAAATCTCAACTAGACATCTTCATTTTCAATATTAAGATTATCTGCATAACTGTAAAAGGTTAAAAGGTGCTCTTCAACAATTATGTCTTCCTCTCTTGTAAAATTGGGCGTGTCCTTGAGGTAATCTCCAACTGGGAGGGGATTCATAGGCTGAGGTAAAACAAGAGGGGCATACCTAGAAGCCACTATGGAATCCATCTTGTTTCTAGGAAGATTCACACCTGCCATTGGAATGTGAACTGTAGGAGAACCAAAGGGATATGGAGTTTGGACAGGTGAGACTAGAACTATGCTTCTAGGGGAGAATGGAAATGGTTGAGTGTTGAAGGAGAATAATATGGGGTTCAAAGAAAAGTAAGTTTTCCCCCTCTTTAGATACAACAACTATGACAGGAGGAGTAGGGAGACCCAAAGTGGGAAAATCTTCTAAGCTTTTGGGCCTTAACCACTTTACAATCTCAAGGGAAACAGGAGTGTCAAATATTTCTTCTAAATGAGGCCTAGAAGGGGAGAATTCAATAGGGAAACTCCCAAAATTTAAACTTCTGGAAACTCCAACTGATGGTATAATGGGAGAATTAGATGTAGCTACTAGAGTTTTTAAAGAAGAATCATGTAAATTATCATAATCACCTGATACAACAGTTGAAATCCCTTCTTGAGGGGTCTTTCCTTTTCTGATAATATTTTCATTATGCAAATCCTCCTTACAAATGGTACACCCCACATTTTCTCTTCATGTATTATCTTTCAATGAGTTATTAAATCTATTATGTAAGGGTTGATATCTATGTTTGAAATTGATCCAACTTTGGAGATGTGCCAAATGTTACAATTTAGGTATTTCCAAGATACCCCTCAGATTCTATTGTCTTGGCCTATTCCAATGCTTCTCTTGGAATTTTAATCATTTGATGCATTAGAGGAATTCTAGCCAAAGGGAGCAATCACCCAAAAAAACACTCTTTATTTTTCCTATCGTGGATATGATTAGATAGATTAATCATACAATATTCCAACTTCTAAGCATATTCCCATGTAGTCTATATCACCATATACTTGATACCATTTAACTAAGCAATCCTTTATTTTTTTGACTTAGGATACTAAAATTCATAAATAAATTGTTTCTTAGCCTCATCTAAGGTTAGATTCGATCCACCTTGTGGACCATGCATAAACTTCATATACCATTGCAAGGCTCTTCCCCACAAATATTTCTAAAAATATACAATATTTGTTGTCATGGAAGTTCCTTTAGCATTCCATATARATTCACAAAAAAAWTAATGTTGTTATGCATCCTCTTCACCTTTACCTGAGAACTTAGGTAACCTTAATGTAGATCCTCCTTATATTCCTTCCATATTAGAAGGAATTCCAACAAACAATGAATCTTCTAGTTCTTGGTTGTGATATAAATTTTCAATATGGTCAAAGGATGTGCTACCACCCTCTTGATTGACTTTTGATTTATTTCCACTGCTACCACTACTTTTACCACTATTTCCTCCTGACATTAGTTGATTACTTGAGAAATTAACTAGGATCAACATAGTTTATTGAATGTACTTGATTTTTCAAAGCCACCTAGGGTGTGGCAAGGGCTAGGACGAGTGCCCTAGTCATATGAAGTACCACATTCACTTTGGTGGATTCTTCACCTTTGGAATTAAAAAGACATATGAAAGAGCATCCTCCAACTAAACATCACCTTATGTTCCTCTATTGCTTAGTTCTTCAAAACTTAGTTAGAATGCAACTTCTCATAAATGTAGATTTATCACATCAATTTAGACTTCAACATCCATCGATATCCCTCTCCAATTATGTCCTTTATATCCCATCAGTGTTCCTTCACCATTTTGTCCTCTTGTTAGGTCCTCCTAGGATAAATTTTTGAATATCCTATAGTACTAGATTTGTAGTATCTTCCCCTA
This sequence comes from Picea sitchensis, assembly GCA_010110895.2. Lineage (NCBI taxonomy): Eukaryota > Viridiplantae > Streptophyta > Pinopsida > Pinales > Pinaceae > Picea > Picea sitchensis. The sequence goes on along the minus strand of SNQJ01S0083392.1, from coordinate 42,331 downwards.
TCCAGATGTCTCCTCCAGTCACTACAATAAACATGGGTCGTATGAATCCACACAATGACTTGGGTTCAAAATTTACTAAGTTAGTAATCCCATGCCTCACTTGGGCTTCCCACTTCTTAATCAAATTAAGGAAATGATCAATGGCATGTCCTATAAAGTGGCAATGGTTACATCTTGGCTATCAAGGAAGTAGGAAATATTAAGATATGTGCCCCACCTTGTCACAGTTATTGCATATTATTGGCCTAGGTCTGCCACCTATTGGCCTTTTCAATACCCTCCATGTTTTCCTCTACCACTCCACCATATGGTTAGGAGTTTTTTTCTACCCAAAATGAAATATTCTCCATTCTCTCAGCCAGATCTTGTAAACCTAACAGTTTTCTATATTGTGTGTGTTCATTCCATAGAACTTGTAGTGAATATTTGCAGGGACCAAGGAGTACTTATATAGAATAAGACGATGTTGTAGAGGGTATCCATACCCTTTTCAAATCTCAAAATACTCTCATGTTTTCACATTTTGAAAATGTCCTAATGAAGACCCACTTGTAACTCCACCTAAAGGTTTTCTTGGGAATGGGACAACTGAAGGGATCTGTGCAAATGCTCCATTGAGTAGAGGGAATTTATTTTCATGATGCAACTCCTCTTTACAAATGGTACACAACACTTTTCCTCTTCCTGGGTTATCTTCAATGAGTTATTAAATCTATTATCTAAGGGTTTATATCTATGTTTGAAATTGAGCCAACTTTGGAGATGTGCCAAATGTTACGATATATGTATTCTTGAGATACCCCTCCATAGATTATATTCTCATGTCCTATTCCAATGTTTCTCTTGGAAGTTTAATCCTTTGATGCATTAGAGGAATTCTGGTCAAAGGGACCAATCATCCAATCGAACACTCTTTATGTTTCATATAATCACAGATATGATTAGTTAGTTTACTCATACAACCTTCCAACCTCTAATAATATTCCGATGTAGTCTATCCCACCAAATACTTAATATAATTTAACTCAGCAATACTTTCTTTCTTTGACTTAGGATACTAGAGGTAGAAAATAAATTGTTTCTTAGCCTCATCTACGGTTAGATTCGATCCACCTTGTGGACCATGAATGCAGTTCATATACCATTGCAAGGCTCTATCCCACAAAAATTTCTAAAAATCTACAATCTTTGTGGTGAAGGAAGTTCCATTAGCGTTCCATATAACTTTGCAAAGAAGATAATGTTGTTATGCATCCTCCTCACCTTTACCTGAGAATTTAGGTGACCTTAATGTAGATCCTCCTTATATTCCTACCATATTACTAGAAGGAATTCCAACAAACAGTGAAACCTCTAGGTCTTGGTTGTGATATTAAATTTTGATTATGTTCATGGGATGTGCTACCACCCTCTTTATGGACTTTTGATTGATTTCCACTACTACCACTAGTCTTACCATTATTTCCTCCTAACATTGGTTGATTACTTGAGAAATAAAATTAGGATCTATAGAATTTCTTGAATGGACCTAATTTTTCAAAGTCACTTTGGGTGTGGTAGGGATATGATGACTCCACTAATGATAGGAAGTACCACATTCACATTGGGGTATTCTTCACGTTTGGAATAAAAAATACATATGAAAGCACATCCTCCAACTAAACATCACCTTGTGTTCCTCTATTGCTTGGTTCTTCAAAACTGGGTTAGAATGCAACTTCTCCTAAATGTTGATTTATCACATCAATTTATACTTCAACATCTATCCATATCCCTCTCCAATTCCATCCTTTAGATCTCATCAATGTTCCTTCACCATTTTTTCCTTTTGTTGGGCATCCTTCCAGCATCAAACCTCTTCCTTTCAACCATTAATTTTCCAACTCCCCTTGCTTCTTTAGATTTTGAAACTCTCACAACCTTCCTTCATTGCTTCTTTTGCAACCAATCTCCTTCTATAGTTGTTCGCTCTTTTTCTTCACTATGCACATCTAGAAAAACCACCATTGGTTTGTAGCTTTTTCTCTACGCAAAACACAATTATCCCTTTCAGTAATTTTTTCTCCCCCCCCATGGTACTAATTTTTGTAATACCTTAGCATTGTTGGAACATAGTGTTTATTTAACCATGTTAATAGATTCAAAGGGAAGCATACCTTCTTCAGCCAATAACATCTTAATCCAAGTCAAGATTTCTTTTACTAACCTCGTGCATGCTCCCCTCTCTAAGTCTTTCTTTTCCTTTGAAAATGATTGACATGCATCTGCAACGAATTCCACGAAAACCCTAGCACATGATCCCCTCTCTAACTCTTTCTCTTCTTTGAAATTATTGATATGCATCTACAACAAATTCCATGAAATCCCTTCCACCATAGTTTTCACGTAAAAATCAACTATCTAACTCTTTCTCTTCTTTGAAAATTATTGATATACATCAACAACAAATTCCATGAAATCCCTTCCACCATAGTCTTCACCTAAAAATCAACTATGTAGAGACATTGTATTATGCTAAAATTCTATATTTCTAACAACTAACGTTAAGCATACGGATTAGGATTAATATTAATTATAAAGCAGATTAACAATAACATTAATTATAAAAAACGAAATACTGAGATTTTTTGAATCGACGTAACTTTACATGTTTTAATACTGAAAGGTATATATTGAGTTCTTGTGAAAGTAGGGTTTACATATTGCAGTTGACAATTCACGACGATCAGTGAAGTAGTAATTTCAAACCTCTGAGACTAGTTGAAGCTACAAACAATGGCTGACCCAGCAATTCCCCGGAGTGATGATGAATCCGTAAACACTCCTTCTTCTTCTTCCAGAAGATCTTCATACGAGCCAGGACCACGTCGAAATCCCGTTAACCGGTGGATTTTCGGGGCAGCAGCCAGGACGTGTTCTGAGTAGCTCTCCGGCTTGCAAGAGCGGGCGGGTTCTGTGAGAGTTGAGATGTTTCCTGTAACTGTAAGAAACAACGAGTTGAACAGAATAATCGAGGCAGCAGCCAGGACGAGTTATGAGGAGCTCTCCGCCTTGCAAGAGCGGGTGGGCTCTGTGAGAGTTGGGCTGCCTCCTGAAACAGTAGCAGCTTTAACTGCCGTTGAATTCAGAAAACAAGAAAGCGATGGAGAAGGAGAGAGGTGTACAGTTTGTTTGGAGAGATATGGAGATGGCGAGAAAGTGGTGCAGCTGCCATGCTCCCACATATTACATCGTCACTGTGCCGCCGACTTGTTTAACACAACCAATCGCTGCCCTGTCTGTAGGCGCGAAGCTGCAATTGAAAACAATGAGACGTCTGAACGAGACAACCATACTTGATCTATCAAAAACATATTATATAATGTATTTTTTTAATTAATTATAAAATATATTACTGTTTTTAAGTTTTTATATTAATTTATTGGAGTATAGAAATATTTTCCCATCAATTTTCTAGACACAATATTGATTAGCTATACACAATTATATACGATAATAAACTAGTCTGAAATGGAAGTCTTCTACAAGCCTTCCTGATTCATCCATTTAAGTGGGTAAGGTTTATCACTTGAAAGGAAGATGTTCTAGGGTTTCCTTCTTTAGTTGTTGGTGTAGTGATTATTTTTACCATGCTTTATTTTTCTTTTGGTTCCTTTGTTTTGATCTTGTGGTTGAAAGTTTTTCCATTGAGGCTCCCTTTCTGTAGACCTTGAAATTCATTGTTGATCTAGATTCGCTGAAGGATTATTATTCTTTTATTTCTAATCCTCAATCCTCAATTCTTGAATGAAATGAGCCAAAACTTTGAAGGGTTATTCTTGACTTCATTGCCATTTGATTCAATTTGACTCCATTGTCCTTGTTGGATTTGTTATTGATTTCTATTTCCTTCCACCACTTAGTTCAAAACCCTAAAACACCCAAAACTCTTTTTTCATAAAGGCTACTCTCAAATTCACTGTGTGTCTCATTGTTTGGTCTTATTAATCCTATTAGGGATACCCTCCTTGAGTTAGAGGAAAGATGACCTAAAGTGTAAAGGATATGTTACTTAGGTGACAATGGTGACCATCCAAATAGTTTCCCTTGATGTGTAAATTATGAATTAAGGATTGTATCCTTAAGTACAATTTGAGTGGTAACAAAGATCACAAATTTGCCAAGGACAGCTACATCCCACTCATAGAGAAACTAGAAAGGTGTATTATTTAATCTCTTGGTGGTGATTATATAAGTCCAATGGACTATTAGAATCCTTCCATCCCAATCATCCTAGTTCACTAAACGAAATTTAGCTAACCCATGCTTTAAGATTTTATCAAAGGCTTCCATGGAACCATTAGATTGCAAAGGATATAGACCTCTCTTGTGGTGTTGAATCATGAATTCCAAGGTGACTTACAATAGTGGTAGAGATAAAATGGCATTTCTTGTGGTTTTAAATCATGAATTCCTAAGTGAGAGTTATGGCAGTGTTAGAGATAAAGTAGCATCTTTCATCACTTCTCAAATTCTTGGCACAACCGAATCAAGCAATTATGTGCTCAAAATTTAAATGCACTACAATATTAGTGGAACAATCTAGATTAGGTGTTGTTTTTTCCTATCTTTTGAGATAATTGGTTTCAATGATGATATAATAGGATTTGGAATGGTAGACTAGTGGGATAAAGGGACTAATGAAATCAACATCACTCTTCATGAAAGGTTAAAGTTCCTTAATATGATGTAGGGGTAGTTGATCCCTTTAAGATGGTTTTCCAATCTTACACCAAAAATTGCAACTCTTTAATACTCCTTTGTATCTTTAAATATGGTATGCCACTAGAGGCTAGCTTATAAAATCTGGTATGTTGTCACCATACCTCCAAATGTCCTCCCAAAGTAATATGAAAACAAGACACTTAAACAAATTGAAAACTCAACCTTACCTTGGACACCATTTCTCCCTTAAAGAGACAATCCCGTAGGTTGAAAGAACTTTGCCCAGAGTTTCTCATTTGGTGTGCCCTTGTCTTCACCTTACAAGGCCCTCCCGGTTGAAAATCTTACTATTCTCCATGACTTAAGTCATGTCTAGCCACATATTGGACCACATCCATATTTAGAGAAGATGATGTGGATTGTGCAAAGCCAAGCTTGATGAAAATTTTCTCAAGGATTTCTTCCTTAAGTGCCTCCTTCCTCCCATCACCAAGGATGTTGCCTAGAAATTTACTTAGAATGATCCAGAGGCCATATAGAAGGCCTTGTACACCATCGTCCTTGATGCCCCTCACTCCTAATTAGGTCACTCAGCCACTCTAGTCACCTCCCATGTAGTTGATGTTCTCATTGGATTTGTCTCTTCAGCATGTCCATCACCACCACTTGGATCTAATGGATATGCTTCTCTTTATGGTGGGCCCCCACTCCTTATGGATACCTAACCCCTCCTTAGGATTAGTCACGTGTCTCATCTTAGGTGAGCACAATAACATCCTACCCTGCACCTCCTGCTTACCTAAATTACCATGGTCAAGGTTCCCTATATGGAAATCCATATTGTGTGGTTACCACCAATCCTTATTGTTAGCACTGAGATTCACCCTCTGATTGCAAGATGATAAGCCAATACCTATTAGAATGTTTGGTGGATTTTGGTTTTATGAGTGGATGTCAAATGGACAAAAATCATGATTTGGATTTATGCAGGAACCTAACAGAATACACAAATAACCATGAATAAAAAGATGCAGTGGAAATAACACTTCATTTCATTAATATCAAAGAACTGAAATTTGTTACAGACAGAATAGAAATAAACTAGCTAGGGCACAAGAAGCTTATCTCTGAGAAGAGATGTGGCGGCTACAGGCCTATTAACTCTCTGTTCCAATGAGGCTCGAAGGCCTATCTATTATATGGAAACAATGGAAACCCTAAACATCCAAAAAACCTAACCTTAGAAGATGAAATGCCAAAATATGGGCCTCATCGGGGTAAATTGGTACATCAATTTCTCGGGGTCGTAACTTCAGCATACTATCTTCATTTGACGCATATGATACATCGCTAGAAAGATATATCTGAGGGATACAACTGTCAATAGAAAATATCTTAAAAATATTTTCCAACCGGACTATTCCCAAAAAACGTTGTTTAGGGTCTCAAAACAACTCTCGAAGTTCAGGACCTGAAAAACTGCCAAAAATAGTAAATTGTGCTACAATTAAGGAAACTAAAAAACTGAAAGAAATAATGGTGGGGATCCAAGTGGAATAGGTGGGTGGCCACCAATATCCACCTGGATCATTCCTCCCCCCTTAGGAAGCAATGGTCCCCATTGCATTGAGTTCCTCCATGAGATGAGCCACTTTCCTTGGTGAAGGAGTTGGCTTTCTTTGACAACTCGATATAGCTGGATCCTCTGTTGGTGGGTGTTTTTGATCTGTGTCCATAATCTGATCAGTTTTGGCTTGTTCCATGCAGTCTGGGTTTAACTTTTTTGGTGTGAGTTGTTCTTCCATGTCAGATGTGTCCAGTAGAGGTGGAAAGTAAGGATGAAGGCAGTCCACATTGAACACTGGGTGCAAACAAAGGAATGGTGGGATACTGAGCTCGAAGGCATTGTCCCCTGCAACCTTGGTGATGGTTTATGGCCCATATCGGAGAGGGTGAATCTTGCAGTGGGGTCCAACGAGGCACTCCTTTTGAAAATGTAACCGCACTTTGTCACCCACCTAGAAGTTGTGTTGCACTCGATGTTGATCATGTCGTTGCTTGTACTTAGCATTGGCTCTGTCCAATATGTCATGAACCTGTTGGAAAATGTGTTGAATGCGCTAAATTAAATTTTTTTCCTTGGCAGCTTCAGAATGGACATGAGCCGAATCAGCCTGAGTAGTTGCAAATGGTATGGCTACATCAATGGGACATAGTGGCTTGAATCCCAAGCCCACCTGAAAGGGGTTTTGGTCGGTTGAGTTGTGGAGGGCCCAGGTATAGCTATGTTGTACATAGGGTAGGTTCGCATCCCATGTGCATGGATGATTTGAGTTGTACATGCACAAAATGTGTACGATCATCCTATTGACGACCTCTGTCTGGCCATCAGTTTAGCGATGCAAAGTTGTGGACTTGGTGAGCTTGGTGACCAACATTGAGCAGAGGCTAGACCAAAATGTACTAAGGAACCTATTGTCTCAATATGATATGATAGACTATGGGATCCCAAAGTGTACCCACACTCGTTGAAAGAAGAGTTTATTAGTGGCTTCTGTTGTGATATTCTTCTTGTAGTCCGACATAATGGTCATCTTCGAGAATTTGTCGATGACCATGAAAACACGGTCGTTTCCATTCTTAGTAGAAGGAAGGCCCGACATGTAATCCATGGAGATGGATTCCCAAGGTCGACTAAGGGTAGGTAGCAGAGTATAGATGCCTTGCTTCTTGATGGTTGGTTTGGAAATGGTGTAGGCAGTGTAGGATATGATGTACTTCCCAACATCCTATTGAAGGTTTGGCCAATAGAAATACTTTTGTAGTACTGCCACTATTTTCTCGACCCTAAAATGCCCAGTGACTCGACTATACTGTTCTTCCCAAATCATATTGGCACGCTCACTTGAAGAAACACAAAGGTGTCCTAGGTAACATAGTAGTGCATCCCAGAGGTGAAAATTTTGAACTCGGTTACCCTCCAAGAACGTCTTGTATGTGTGGCCAAAATCTGGATCACTCTTGTAGAGAAGCAGCCAATCAAAAGTCTCATGCCCATAAGAGTTGAGCACAGTGGTTATCACCATGATTGGTGGTCGACTGAGGCAGTCGACAACATTATTGGTGCTTCCCTTCTTGTACTTAATGTTTAAATGAAACTATTGCAGATATGTGGACCACTTATGATGGAGATTGTTCTACAACTTCCCTTGTGTCTATATGTATTGCAGGGGTTAGTGGTCTGTGTGGATGATTGTTTCCTTCCCCAAAATGTGGGATACTTTAGGACAGTGTCGCACTATGATATGCCACTGGATGCCCCTGTTGAGTAAGAACTGCCCCAATAACATAGTCAAAGGAATCTTTCTCAATCTAAAATGGTTGTTGCAAGTATGGTAATGTGAGCACTAGGGTGCAACAAAGACGATGTTTCAATTGTGTGAATGCCTTATGTTGAGATTCCAACCAAAATAATATTTCTTTCGCTCCTCCATTGGTGACTTGACTTAAGGTCCAAGTGATCTGAGAGAATCCCAACACAAACCTGCGATAGAAATTAGCAAGACCCAGAAAGCTGGGAAGATTTGGGTCTGGCCAATCCCGGATGACTTGGATCTTGGTTGGATCCACATGCACACCACGCTCATCAATAATGTATCCCAGATACTAAACCTGGGTCATGCAAAAGGTGCACTTCTCCAAATTGGCACACAACTTGTGTTTCCGCAGTTTTTGGAGGACCTGTCAGATGTGGTGTAGGTGTTCTTCCCAAGTCCGGTTGAAGATCGGGATGTCATCCAAGTACACTACTACAAATGAGTTGGTGAATGGCCGCAAGATGTCTTCCATCATCCTCATGAAGGTTGTGGGAGCATTGGTCAACCCGAAAGTTATGACTAGCCATTCAAAAAGTCCCTCCTTGGCTTTGAAGGTAGTCCTCCACACATCGTATGGTTCGATTGGTACCTGGTGATACCCGGAATTCAAGTCGATCTTGCTGAAATATTTCACCCCTTTGAGTTGGTCCAAAAGGTCATCAATCCATGGGATCATGTACCTATTATGGACGGTGACCTTTTTCAACACCCGATAGTCAATACAGAATCTCTAAGTCCCATCCTTCTTCTGCACCAACATGATCGATCTCCCACATGGCGATGAATTTGGTTGGATGTGACCTTTCTGTAGGAGCTCCTGAATTTTTCATTTGATTTCATCGTTCTCCAGAACAAGGCACTGATAGATCGGTCCATTGGGCAGCGGCGCACCCAGGGTCAGGTCGATGGGGTTCTTGACCTAACAGTGCAAAGTCACCCCTGCAGGTGAGGTGAATATGGCCACAATCTTCTTCTTTCCCTAAGGGCGGATTATCAAGAAAACAAATTTCTAGGTTTTGGAAATGAGCTTACTACATTGTTTTGCAGTAACCAAAGAGATAGGGACAAACGGTGGTACCTTTGGTATCTTGTACAACTTATTTCCCAAGGTAACAATAACAGCGTGAGTTTGGGACTCATACGCAGCATGTCATTTCCACAAGTATGGTTGGCCTAATAATACGTCACAAACATCAAGAGGAGCAATGTCACATAATACCTCATCGGTGAAGGGCTTGATGTTGTAGGGAAGGTGACATTGTTGGCTGACACGGAGATCCCATCCTTGGTGAAGCCAGGACGATTTCTGAGGAGCTCTATGGCTTGCAAGAGCAGGTGGGTTCTGTGAGAGTTGAGATGTCTCCTTTAACTGTAAGAAACAACAAGGCAGTTGCCATGATGATTTATGAGGATATCTCTTCTTTGCAAGAGCAGGTGGGTGCTGTGAGAGTTGGGCTGCCTCCTGAAACAGTAGCAGCTTTCACTGTCGTTGAATTCAGAAAATAAGAAAATGATGGAGAAGGACAGAGGTGTACAGTTTGTTTGGAGAGATATGGAAATGGCGAGAAAGTGGTGCAGTTGTCATGCTCCCACATATTCCATCGTCATTGTGTCGCCGACTTGTTTAACTAAAACAAATCATTGCCTTGTCTGTAGGTGCCAAGTTGCAATTGAAAACAAGGAGACACCAGAACAAGACAACCATACTTGATCTATCAAAAACATATTATGTAATTTTATTTTTTAATTAATTATAAAATATATTAATGTATTTAAGTTTTTATATTAATTTATTGGAGTATAGAAATATTTCCAATATGATTAATTATGAAAATCTATATTTTCACACATTATATAATATTATTTCAACCATTATAATATTTAAAACTATAATAAATATGCATACAAAAAAAATCACTCTACATATACACAATAATGACAATGATATAAGAACTCAAAAGGTTCATATCTCTCCTTGATGTAGAGGAGAGATAACCTAAAGTGTAAAGGATATGTTATTGAGGTGATAGGGGTGACCATCCTAATAGTTTCCCTTGAGTTGTAAATTATGAATTAGGGATTTTATCATTAAGTACAATTTGAGTGTTAACAAGGACCAAAAATTTGGTAAGGATCGCTACATCCCACTCATAGAGAAACTAGAAAGGTGTCTTCTTATTTAATCTCTTGGTGGTAATTATATAAGTCCAATGGATTATTAGAATCCTTCCATCTCACTCATCCCAAATCACTAAACAAAATGTAGCTAACCAATGCTCTAAGATTTTACCAAAGGCTTCCATGGCACCATTAGATTGCAAAGGATATAGACTTCTCTGATGGTGTTGAATCATGAAATCCTAGGTGACAGTTACAATATTGGTAGAGATAAAGTGGCATCTCTTGTGGTGTTGAATAATGAATTCCTAGGTGAGAATTATGATAGTGGTAGAGATAAAGTTGCATCTTTCATCACTTCTCAAATTCTTGGCACAACCGAATCAAGCGATTATGTGCTCAAAATTGAAATGCACTTCAATATTAGTGGAACAATCTAGAGTAGGTGTTGTTTTTTCCTATATTTTGTGATAATTGGTTTCAATGATGATATAATAGGGTTTTCAATGGTAGACAAGTGGTATAAAGGGACAAATTAAATCAACATCCCTCTTCTTGAAAGGTTAAAGTTCCCTAATTGGATGTAGGGGTAGTTGATCCCTTTAAGAGGGTTTTCCAATCCTTTACCAAAAATCACAACTCTTCAATACTCCTTTGCATCTTTAAATATAGTATGCCACTAGAGGCTAGCTTACAAAATTTGGTATGTTGTCACCATACCTCCAAATTACCTCCAAAAGCAATCTGAAAACAAGACACTTGAACAAATCTAAAACTCAACCTTACCTTGGACACCATTGCTCCCTTAAAGAGACAATCTTGTAGGCCGAAAGGAATTTTCCTAGAGTTTCCCATTTGGTGTGCCATTGTCTTCACCCTACAAGGCCCTCCTTCTTATTCACTCTTCCAGTTCTATCTCCTTATCGTTGGAGCCCCCATCCCCGTTATGAGGTATCAGTACATACACTTCTCATTCTCTGCTTCCTTCACCAGGACCATCTCCTCCTAATTCTGCCATAGTGGGAAATACCCCAACATCCTTTCCTTTCATGGTCGATTTGAGTATGCCTAACCTTAACTGATTGATCAATGATCCCATTCATCATGATCCAATTTCCCCCCCATGCCCACCAAGTTACCATTTGACATCCCCAAGTTTAAGGGAAATTTAGGAGAATACCCTTCCAATCATGTGATTTCCTTCCACTTATGGTGCTCATTAAACTCCATCACAGAGGACTCTGCCAAACTCCATCTTTTCCAAAGAACCTTGATGGTTTCCATTGTAAAGTGGTACATAGAACAACCAGGGAAATCTTATTGTACTTTCAATTCCATTGTGAAGGTGTTCCTCACCTTCTTCCATTTTCTTGTTCTCCATGACTTGGAGATTGATATTCTTACCACATGTCACCAAATCATGTCTACCCACATATTGGACCACATCCATATCTAGAGAAGATGGTGTGGATTGTGCAAATCCAAGCTCGATGACATTTTCCTCAAGGATTTATTCCTTAAGTGCCTCCTTCCTCCCATCACCAAGGATGTTGCTTAGACATTTCCTTAGAATGAGGAAGAGGCCATACAGAAGGCCCAACAATATGAATTGATCTACACTTGTTATAGTTACTTGTACACCATCCTCCTTGATGCCCCTCACTCCTAATCAGGTCACTCGGCCACTCTAGGCACCTCCCATGCAATTTATGTTATCATTGGCTCTATCTCTTTAGCATGTCCACCACCACCACCTGGATCTAATGGATATGCCTCTCTTTATGGTGGTCCCCCACTCCTTATGTATACCTAACCCCTCCTCGGGATTATTTACATGTCTCATCTTAGGTGAGCGCAATAACATCCTACCCTACACCTCTTGCTCACCTACATTACAATGGTAAAGGTTCCCTATGTGGCAATCCCTATTGTGTAGTTACCACCAATCCTTACTACTCTTTTCCCAATCCACCACCAACAACATTTTCCCCACCCATAGGTGTGCCCCCTACCCATGTTATTCCACCTACCCCTCCTCCACAAGGAAAAGTGTATGTGCATCGAAATTCTCCTCTTCCTCCCAATTAGAATATGAGGAAAAACAAGAGGAAAGGGAAGTAAAAAATATAAAACCACGGACCCCATGGAACCTAGAACCCAACCTCGGACATTGTGGGAAACCAACATGACCCCAATCAAATCCAAGGAACAAATCCATCCATAAAAACAAAACCTACACTTGTTGCAGTTTATATCGACATTACACACATTAGTGTCCTCTCATCGATGTCATGCATCAAATCTGGGATGCCTCTGAGGTTTATCAATGAGCCAATTCCCAAAATTCCTAGTCATCCTCATCACAACTGGCTATGTTGCAGAACTCTTTCCCAACCCAAGGGTTGGTGTCCATTTGTGTTCCCCCTCCCCTTCTGATCTTCCTTCATCCACCCCTAGGAATTTAAAAATCCCTCAGCCATCCACTGAGATCCCTTTGAATGTTCCAAAGGTTCCACTTTGACATAATGTTTTCAACCTTCATGGGAAGGTATGCCATCATTATAGAATTGTCAATGACTTGGTCCAATCCACCATTTCCATCTCAGCCATCGAGTTCCTTTAGACATGCCCTCCAAATAAGAAGGATTTTCTTGATGCCTTAGGAGCTATTAACCCTTTGGGAAATCACATTATCACCTTCGATAGTGATTAAGTTAAGCCCTTCCACTTGCCTTCTTCTGTTTCTTTCCAAATCCTAGTGACCATAAACAAGTACAAGATCCATTGTTTTATTGTTGATAAAGACACATCCACTTGCATCATGTATACTCAGTTTTGGTAGAAGATATGCTCCCCCACCCTTGTCCTATCCACAACCTCCATGTGAGCGTATGATGGTCAACCTTCCCAAAACCATGACCTTTACTAGAACTTTCCCATCACGTTAGGGGGGAAAGAATTCCATTTTTTTGTGTAGTTCATAGATACCCCTCTAGGCCCCTCCCTAACCCCAATACAAAACCAAGAATGCTCGAACCCAGAGTAAGGACAAAGTAAAATCCACCCAAAACCCCCCTCAACCCACCACAACCACACAGACTATTGTAGAGAGTAATAATCTTCCTTGCCTATTGTGGGAGCTTCCAATTCATCCCACCTTTCACTGCCCTCGACTACTAGAATTGAAAAATATTTATAACTCTGACGATTAGGATGTTTCTTTTTCCACTCCAGTTGTGGAAATTCAACTTCTTGAACTGGTCTCCAAACAGCTAAAGAATTTACATAGAAAACAACCTTGTGCATTATTTGACTATTATGATCATTATTGTAACCATTTTCCTCATCTTCCTTAGTACCAAGATGGCTTGCAGGTTCTCCACTAGTTGGAGGTTGTGCATGTGGATGTTTCCACCCCAATGATTGAAGATCCACAATATCATCGTGATCCATCCTCAACTGATACCCATACCTCAAAAATCTCCCATGGTATTAATCCCCTGAAGTCAAAATCTCACCCAATTATTTTCTTCAGGGATGTCCTTCATCATCCTTATTCTCCTATACGATATTCTCCTACAACTATCTCATCTCTCAACCCATTGATATTCTCCTACAACTATCTCAGCTCTCAACCCATTGATATTCTCCTACAACTATCCTTATTTTCCACCATATCTCTTCCTCTCAATGTCCCCAACCTAAGTAATGTGTCCTTTCACTAAACTCATTCCCTTGATCATTCTATTCGTTTATCAAGGTCTTCCTAGAACATTAACTAGGAATCTCTCTGCTAGGAAAAACTACCAACAAACCATAACAAATACTTGTTGTTACGGTGCAACTCACACAAGAGTTCACTTTTCATCCATGATAGCCTAAATATTCAATATTCATCTCCAAAATGCTCCAGAAATGCTCTAGAATTCACCCTCCATGGATTCTCCATCTACAAGCTCTCTTTCTTTCTCTCTACTTGTTGTTCATGCATAAAACTTGACTTTCTAAAACTGGTGTAGCTTCCCATACGAATTTTCTCTCTTTGGCTTACTTGCTTTACTCACACACTTCTCCAAGTTGATTGTACTCATCCCCCATGCTCCCAATAACTATGGGATGTGACTTCTCACACCCACCCTCTWACATGCATTCAATGATTGGTTTTGGGAACACTCAATCATATTTTAGAAGGTTCATATACCAATAGAAAGTTTAGAAAATGGGTTGAATTAATATAATTGGTAAATTCCCCTTTAGACCCCTCTTTGACATTCTCCTAGACCCTCCCCTCCCTTGTGGATTAATTCATCCTCCACATTTTTCCAAGTCCCCTTAGCAGTTGGCATCAAATTTTATTATTAAAACTTAGAAATACATTTTGCATATACATCGCTTTGGTTGTATCCATACATTATATCTACATAAGCATTAATTAAACTAGGGATTATAGTGGGGGTGTTAAATTCTCCTTCCCATATAATTGTGTGTCTTCCTTGGTGTATACTATGCCAACACACACACACACACACATTTACATCAAAATACTTTAAGAAATAAAATTATGTAATTTCACAACTCCACCACCAGTTCCAACCAAAATCTCATGTTCCTCTCAACCTACGGACCCAAAGAATGCACCATTTGTTTATCATGGATAACCCAAGGAATGTGCCATTTTTTTATTAGGTCTAACCCAAGGAATGTGATATTATTTTATGAGTTCCCCCGGTGTAGTTGGCTAGGACTCTGAGATGTGGTTCCAAAACTCTAGGTGCTCAAAATGGAGTCTTTCATTAGGTTTTCTTCAAAATTAACAAAACTTGGTGGGTTATATTCTTCCTGCACGTTTTCTTCATGCTCCCATGTAACATCTTTAGGAGTGTAATAGTTCCATTGAACCTTTACCATCCCTATGGCTTTGTTCATGAGCACTTTGACTTTTGGGTCCAGGATGCGTATTGGTTCCACACAAAAATCCCCTCTGTGCTCCACCTGGATCACATTCCAATCAATTATGTGGTTAGGGTTAGGCTCATGTTTCTTTAATAATGCTACATGAAATACATTATACACTCTCATGTATGTATGAAATGATAGCATGTATGCAACTAGACCTATTTTTTCTAATATTTCAAAAGGTCCAGAATATCTTGTTTCCAACTTTGGGAAACCTCCTAATCTTAGTGAACTTCTCTTCGCCTTCACTTTTAAGAACACATGTTCTCCCACTTTAAAATATCTAAACAATATTCTTGTCTGCATAGATTTTCTACCTATTTTGGGTAGCCTTTAAATTCTGGTTGATCTTTTCCATTTGCTCTTCCATTTCCTTTAACAAATATGGCTCAACAACTACTATGTAGGTTGGATTATCCCAACTCTTTGGTGTGTTACATGTCATGCTATACAAAGATTCAAATGGACTCATTTTTAATGAGTTATGATAACCATTGTTGTAGGAAAATTCAACCAAATGAATATAATACTCCCACTTTGATGGTTGATCCATCACATACATATTGAGAATGTCCTCAATTGTTATGTTAGTCCTTTTTGTTTTCCCATCTAACTCTGGGTGATATGTTGTACTAAGATTTAGATTTGTCCCAAAGCCTTTGAAAAAAACTTTTCAAAAATTGGATTTGAAATTTGGATATTTGTCTGAAACTATTTCCTTAGGCACCCCATGTAGCCTCGCAACTTATTTCATGTATATTTTTGCAATATTTGTTTCCTTGTATGCAGTCTTCACTGGAATAATATGTGTTTCCTTAGTTAATTTATCTACCACCACCATGATGGAATCATTTTGCTTCATTGTTCTAGGAAGCTTTGTAATAAAATCAACTATGACCACTTCCCACTTCCATTCTGGAGTGGGAAATGGCTGCAACAACCCAACTGGATGCTTATGCTCACTCTTCACTTTCTGGAATTCTAGACATATGGATATGTAATTAGCCACTTCTTTCTTCATTCTAGGCCAAAAATATTGGCTTCTTATAAATGAAATTGTCTTCCGATATCCTCAATGCCTAGAATATGGAACATTGTGCATTTCCTTCAACACTGCATTTTTCAAGTCACTGGAATTCGACACATATACTTTGCCTTTGTACATGATAATTCCATCTTCTTTATCTCATAATAATTAAATTTCTTCTAAAAATTACCTTCTTGTAATGTTTCTTTTATTTTTAAGTATTGTTGATTTGAATTTGTTGCAATAATTTAATCTTTCATATCATTTTTGTACATGCTAATGGTTTTAATATGTTTCTCATGTGCTCTCCTTCTAAGTGCATTGGCCACTTGATTTTGTTTTCCTTTTATATGCTTGATTTCAAATTCATGTTCACTAAGAAAATAAAACCATCTAGTTTGTCTAGCATTTAATGTTGGTTGTTCAAACAGATGTTTTAGACCACATTGGTCTTATTGACCCTTGACCAAGTTTTGGGAACACTTGGTCATATTTGACTATTTTTGGGACTTCGATAGCCTATCGAAGATGGAGTGCTAGACAAAGCAGAGATCACGGGATCTCGGCCCATTTTTGGGCCCATTTTGGGTTTTAGGAATATGTAATGGGAAAGGGATGTTGGCCTGTGGGTTCACCCATGCTTAGGACCACTTTTGTAAATGTATAAATATACATCTAAGCATCTAGTAGAGTATTGTATCTATGTGATATAGGCTACGTTCCAAGTGCAATCTGTGTGATCGAGGTGTTATGTATTATATAGACTTGCAGAATCTGAGTGCAAGTTATTGTAAGAAGTTGTAGAAGGTTTTGTGATATAACGCAAGGAAGAAGGATCTAGCGAGCTACGCAGATMTTATGTCCTATGCGTAGTAGGATTTGGTGGCTCTGTGATTGTAATCGCTTGGCTGATGATAATAAAGAAGAATATTTGGTGGACGTAGCCCCAGGGTGGGGGTGAACCATGTAAATCTGTGCGTTATGTTGTGTACCTTGACTTGATGTGCTTATCTCTGCTTTTGCTAAGTGCTTTGATATATTTAGATAGATCTATTTATTCTTTGTGCTTACTAGATGTGTATGAATAGTAGATCTGATATGTATGAAGAGGCTTAGTGTTGATCTACTGAATCTGATTTTTTTTACTATTGCTAAGTATTGAAATACTTTACATCTAAGTGATTGTTGTGATGATCTGTGTTATCTATGAAGTATAACAAGGGTTGAATATTGACGAATGATCGATGCTAAGTGCTCTGTAAGAAATATAATCACAGATATGTGTCCCGGCTAAGGTTGCAGACACATGAGTCTTGCAACCAACCCTGCCTCTACCTCGAGTGAGACTTCATCTGCTTCACAGGTGTTGTCGAAAGGGTTGGTAGTTAGGGTTTTGTTGGTGTGCTCTTGTAGCATTGAACCCTGGGCCTGCCCCTGTGCCAACATATGGTTTCATTGTCGAGACCTGAAATTGTGATTGCTAGGAACTAAGGGAGAAGAAGATTTGTGCAAAGATTCAATTGGAAAACTATGGAAGCTCTATGCATAGATCTGTTTCCCTAGTGCGCATCTTTTTTTTTACTCAACCCGTGAAGCTTTGTGCCAAGAAAGGAAGGACAGATTTGAAGAAAATAAGGTTAGATCTAAAGAAAAGAAGAAAGTTTTGAACGCTTTTTGCTCTAAGAAAAGTAAAAGTGGAAGTTTATGAAGAAAAGAGGTCAGATCTACAAAAAAGAGGTAAGATCTGTAAGCTCTGTGATCTAATAAAGGTAAGAATAGTTAAATTTCTTAGATCTGGAAGCTTTGTGATCTATAGAAGTAAGATACGTGGAATTTTTTGTTTCTAGAGCATGGATCTAGGTATGTTTGATAGATTCTTTCCTAGATTAAAAACTAGGGCATTAATAGATGAAAGAAAGTTTGATATGAATAGATCTGATAATAATATTGATAGATATGTTATACCTATGCATAGAAAGAATGTTTGGACTAACAAGTGGATGCAAGATCCTAGAAAGAAATTTTCCCAGGTTAGCTACCATGATCCTAATGCGCAGTACAGAAGAGGTTGGGGATCATTTAAAAGAAAGAGAGGACTAACCCTATGTTATAGTTGTAGAAAACCAGGCCATCTAGCTAAGGAATGACCTGGTGGAAGATCTAGTTGTCTTTGTTGCAAAGCTTCAAACCATGAGGTATTGGATTTCCCTAGAATGATCACTAGGCTGGAAGAAATGAATTTGAATCAAGAAAACCCTAAGGCAGATCCGGAAGAGGTAGAACCCCCACAAGAATTAGATAAGGTATTAATGAAAATGAAAGAGACCCTAAATGACCATCAATATGTTAGGCTATCAGAGATTTTCAAAGAAAAAGAATGCATTGAAGCAAGAATAGGAGACTTCGACATTGACTCTATCCTTGATGAAGAGACACAAGTGAACATTATGCCAAAAAGAACTTGGGAAGCTATAGGGAATCCTGCTATGATCCCTTCATTAGGAGGAATAGGACTATTCAGAAAAAAATTGATGATGTTATGTGGAAAGCTCGCTCAGATAACTATGACAATCAATGGAACTTTGACAAAGGAAGACTTTGAGATTATTAAATTCATTGAAGACAATGCCCCGTTTACCATGTTACTAGGAAAATATTGGATTGATAGAGATCAAGCTAGAAATAAGGAAGAAGAAGAGGTTTTAGAATAGAAGAGTCAAGAGTTAAAAGATTTCATGACCAGAAGGATCGTGCAGTTGATTGAAGAGAAGGAGAACAAATCGAAGCTACCTGACACTAGAAGCCCAGATGTCAAAAATGCAAGAGAATTAGAAGACTCATAAAAGATTGAAGTATATGTCCCAGATAAAGAAGAAGTGATACACCTGAATCCTAGGAAATAATCTTAGTAGCACGAAGTGACTATATCCAAGGAAAATAAGAATCAGAATGGGAAAAGAACCACCGAGATGAAGCTCGTAGGGAAGAAGGCTAGAAAGTTGAGTAAGAAGAAGGCTAATATTGAAAATTTACAGCAAGTTCCAGAGGATACCTCACACAAAGAAACTTTTATAATTGGAACTTCATCCAGATACTATAATAACGACATAGGGCACTTCGCCATGGTGAAGCAATATAGTTGTTGGAGGTTGATATATCCGTTTGACGGTTGCTCCGAATGGGTCAGAATGCATTGATGGCTCATCACCAAAACATTGGACCGTGCCATAATGGACAGAAAAAGAATTAATGAGGCTCATACCCGTTACAAAGAAAATTGTTACCAAGATTGACTATTTATCTCACCGCGCCATGCATGAAGAACACTTTTTCCAACTGAGAATTTGAAGCTCGCATACTAACAACTGTATACAGTGATCATTGCGTCCTTGTTGTTAATTTATGTGCAACGTCTAAGATCATTTTAACCCTGATAACTTATCCCGAGCGCGTATGTCCGAAGAGCTTAGCGCACTTGAAGAATATGCAAAGGAATTACTCGTTGATCTCAGGATCGAGAATTTCATGTCAGAAAGAAGGATGTCTGCAGGCATGCAAGCATCATCAATAGGAGGATTCCAAGATTTTCCATCGACTACTCATGGAGCAGGAACCTCCAGGACAACGACAGATACGAGAATGAAGCATAGAGACGATATTGTGAATGCCAAGCTGACTCTGAGCATTCTACCTACCTACCTACCCCCTCTAAGAGACACCATCAATCAGGACAGTGTGCCTAGATATTTTGACTATGCTTTGGTCACGACGTACCTCCTGAAAGGGATACACGTAGTTCGAGCCAACCAAGATAAGCTCACAACATTGAATTTCAGTGACTTCAACCTTGGAGACTGAAAATCTTACAGCATGCTTTCCCCGCATAAGTACTTGACCAGGAATAAAGGCAAGAATTTGAGGATTATCTGTAACCATGGACCCAGAACCTCACACAGTCCACACCGCTAAATGTGATGAAGATCCCGCACTTTGGCCGACAAAAGGAAGTAAATGCATGCATGAAATTTTTGTTATCCTACTACCACGGAGGTTAATTATGGTTGAACCGTCGCATCACTGTGGATTTGACCTTGATCAATCAGATCACAGGGATGAGCATGCAGGGCCCTGACCCACAAGATTTTTACCCTGGAAAGACCTCAGACTGAGAATTAGCGCAGAGAATCAAAGAAACTTATGGCGATGTCAAGAAGGGCACGCGAGGTTACAAGGTAACCTCTATCCGGAACGGTGCAGTGCACCTCACATGTCAGTTGATCGCAGGAAAGATATTTCACAAGAACCAGCCCACCCAAGTAACTAGATTCATTGTTGACCTTGCCAAGAAGTGCGCAGAAGGAATTCAGATGAATTGGGCGTAGTATCTCGTAAACAAACTAGAGATTGATTGCAGAGAAGCGCAAGACCAAGGGCATGAGTTCCACTTTAGATGGCTTCTCATACTAATCACATTCATTGCATGGGAAATTTTGGAAGGTGTGACCTTCCTTGACATCGAGCCCTTTGAACCTTTGACCATGAAGTTCAGTACCTTATGGTACTCTAATGTTATGAAGAAGCAGTGGAAATCCAATGTCGTCTTCCATACTTACTACAACCAGTTGAAACAAGCCATCCAATCCAAGCCTTGGATGAACCCGAATACCCTCCATAGGTTTCATCCCTTAATGAAGTTCAACATGGACCACCACTTCATTTATATAATAGCGCACGCTGATGAGCACAAGCAACAGTTGTAGTCATATTACAAGTTGACCGAGGAATACATAGAAGAGATCACTAAGGAATGGTCGA
>SNQJ01S0083392.1:7799-21284 GCA_010110895.2 Picea sitchensis | reverse complement strand
AAGTATATGTCCCAGATAAAGAAGAAGTGATACACCTGAATCCTAGGAAATAATCTTAGTAGCGCGAAGTGACTATATCCAAGGAAAATAAGAATCAGAATGGGAAAAGAACCACCGAGATGAAGCTCGTAGGGAAGAAGGCTAGAAAGTTGAGTAAGAAGAAGGCTAATATTGAAAAGTTACAGCAAGTTCCAGAGGATACCTCGCACAAAGAAACTTTTATAATTGGAACTTCGTCGAGATACTATAATAGCGACATAGGGCACTTCGCCATGGTGAAGCAATATAGTTGTTGGAGGTTGATATTTCCATTCGACGGTTGCTCCGAATGGGTCAAAATGCATTGATGGCTCATCACCAAAACATTGGACCGTGCCATAATGGACAGAACAAGAATTAATGAGGCTCATACCCGTTACAAAGAAAATTGTTACCAAGATTGACTATTTATCTCACCGCGCCATGCATGAAGAACACTTTTTCCAACTGAGAATTTGAAGCTCGCATACTAAAAACTGTATACAGTGATCATCGCGTCCTTGTTGTTAATTTATGTGCAACGTCTAAGATCATTTTAACCCTGATAACTTATCCCGAGCGCGTATGTCCGAAGAGCTTAGCGCACTTGAAGAATCTACAAAGGAATTACTCGTTGATCTCAGGATCAAGAATTTCATGTCAGAAAGAACGATGTCTGCAGGCATGCAAGCATCATCAATAGGAGGATTCCAAGATTTTCCATCGACTACTCATGGAGCAGGAACCTCCAGGACAACGACAGATACGAGAATGAAGCATAGAGACGATATTGTGAATGCCAAGCTGACTCTGAGCATTCTACCTACCTACCTACCCCCTCTAAGCGACGCCATCAATCAGGACAGTGTGCCTAGATATTTTGACTATGCTTTGGTCACGACGTACCTCCTGAAAGGGATACACGTAGTTCGAGCCAACCAGGATAAGCTCACAGCATTGAAGTTCAGTGACTTCAACCTTGGAGACTGAAAATCTTACAGCATGCTTTCCCCGCATAAGTACTTGACCAGGACTAAAGGAAATAATTTGAGGATTATCTGTAGCCATGGACCCAGAACCTCACACAGTGCACACCGCTAAATGTGATGAAGATCCCGCACTTTGGCCGACAAAAGGAAGTAAATGCATGCATGAAATTTTTTTTATCCTACTACCACAGAGGTTAATTATGGTTGAACCGTCGCATCACTGTGGATTTGACCTTGATCAATCAGATCACAGGGATGAGCATGCAGGGCCCTGACCCACAAGATTTTTACCCTGGAAAGACCTCAGACTGAGAATTAGCACAGAGAATCAAAGAAACTTATGGCGATGTCAAGAAGGGCACGCGAGGTTACAAGGTAACCTCTATCTGGAATGGTGCAGTGCACCTCACATGTCAGTTGATCGCAGGAAAGATATTTCACAAGAACCGGCCCACCCAAGTAACTAGATTCATTGTTGACCTTGCCAAGAAGTGCGCAGAAGGAATTCAGATGAATTGGGCGCAGTATCTCGTAAACCAACTAGAGATTGATTGCAGAGAAGCGCAAGACCAAGGGCATGAGTTCCACTTTAGATGGCTTCTCATACTAATCACATTCATTGCATGGGAAATTTTGGAAGGTGTGACCTTCCTTGACATTGAGCCCTTTGAACCTTTGACCATGAAGTTCAGTACCTTATGGTACTCTAATGTTATGAACAAGCAGTGGAAATCCAATGTCGTCTTCCATACTTACTACAACCAGTTGAAACAAGCCATCCAATCCAAGCCTTGGATGAACCCGAATACCCTCCACAGGTTTCATCCCTTAATGAAGTTCAACATGGACCGCCACTTCATTTATATAATAGCGCACGCTGATGAGCACAAGCAACAGTTGTAGTCATATTACAAGTTGACCGAGGAATACATAGAAGAGATCACTAAGGAATGGTCGACGGACCTCCTTATTCTAGCCAACCCTGCGGAGTTGACCGAGGAAGACATCGAAGAGATCACTAAGGAATGGTTAGTGGACCTCCTTATTCCATCCAACCCTATGGATTTGTCCGATGTAGACATCCTAGAAGTTGCGTAGGATACATCTGGACCAAGCAAGACAACGAAGCCTGAAGAGGTTCACGATGTAAACAATGCATCTGTAAGGACTACCTCTATCTCACCAGACGAAGGGGATGATGGAGAAGATATAGAAGGCACATAAATTGAACAACAGAAAGGTGAAGTACCACCACCTAGTGACGAAGAGGACTCATCGAATAAAAGGAAGGTTTTGCCTTTGAAATCTTCCTCTTGGAAGAAACCTAGAACCCCTGTAACTAAGATGCAGACTACCCTAACATTGGATGATTTTAATTTCATCATTGTAGCTGTGAACGATGCTTCACAAGAGGTATTAGAGAAGCAAGAGGTGAAGCAGGATAAGATGTATAATCGTATCGATATTGAACTCCAAGGAGTGCAGCAGACACTCCAGTCTAGTCACGTAGTCTCCACTACACCTCTGACAATAGGAACAGTAGAACCAAGAGATGAGACAACCCAATTACACCAAATCACCGATAAAGTTGAATCTCACCTTCGATGAGCTCAGGAAGAGACAGTGCAAGCCAACCAAGATTTGACACAGGTATAGGGAGTACTTGTCGAGCAGTGCAGTGTTGTCGAATGAGAAAAACTTGCTCTTCAAGTACAATGGGACAAAGAGAAAGCAGAGCTATAGCAGAGCAAGGAGAAGTTGATCGCAGAGTAGATAGAATTAAAGGAACTGGTCAATAGAGCACTTCGCTCTGTGACCGTCATAGAAGTGAGAGTTGAAGAATGAATTCCACAGCAGGTGGCATAGCTTGCAGAAGTGATCTAGCAACTTCAATAGCCCATCGCAAACCTGGAACTTCACACTGTTCTCGAGACTCCTTAAGAAATCAGAGACCTAAGAGAGGCAACTTCTCACAGCACAGTTAGCAGAATGAAAGCCCTTTATTTGGAATGCAAGAAGTTGAGCTCTGGAAGCACTCAGACTTATGAAAACCTCACAAAGAATCCAGAGTTACAAGAATTGGAGTCGCAGCTCCAAGAAGTAAAACAACATGTAGATAAGTTACAAGCGCAGCTGAAGGCCTTGTCACCAGTTGAAAGAATGAAGAGGTTTCCAGAGAAATGCACGGCCCAGCAATAGATCTACATGATCTAGACCAAAGTGATGGAAGTCTCTCAATGACTTCAACAAGTGTAAGAGAATGCATGCCAACTGTTAACCGAAGTTGAAATCCAAGGAGTAGAACTTGAACAAGTTGTGAGTGCAGCAGAACAGTGCCTGGAAGGACCAGTCATTGACACACTCATCCAGGAGTTCACTGAGCAAGAGGCAGTAGCACTACATCAGGTCGAAGAAGCTCGAGCCAAGCTTGAGGCATTCGAGGCAAAATTACCCAAACCAGAGTGACTCAGGACGAGTCACAGGTGAGTGTTGGGGGCATGTTGGCCTTTGACCAAGTTTTGGGAACACTTGTTCATATTTGACCATTTTTGGGACTTCGACGGCCTATTGAAGATGGAGCGCCAGACGAAGTAGAGATCATGGGATCTCGGCCCACTTTTGGGCCCATTTTGGGTTTTGGGAATATGTAATGGGAAAGGGATGTCGGCTCGTGGGTTCACCCACACTTAGGACCACTTTTGTAAATGTATAAATAGACATCTAAGCATCTAGTAGAGTATTGTATTTATGTGATATAGGCTACGTGCCAAGTGTGATCTATGTGATCGAGGTGTTATGTATTCTATAGACTTGTATAAGTTAACTGCAAGTTATTGTAAGAAGTTGTAGAAGGCTTTGTGCTATAACGCAAGGAAGAAGGATCTAGTGAGCTGCGCAGATATTATGCCCTGTGTGCAGTAGGGTTTGGTGGCTCTGTGCTTGTAACCACTTGGTCGAAAATAATAAAGAAGAAGATTTGGTGGACATATCCCTAGGGTGGGGGTGAACCATGTAAATATGTGTGTTATGGTTTGTACCTTGACTTGATGTGCTTATCTCTGCTTTTGCTAAGTGATTTGATATATTTAGATAGATCTATTAATGCTTTGTGCTTACTAGATGTGTATGAATAGTAGATCTGATATGTATGAAGAGGCTTAGTGTCAATCTACTGGATCTAATTTGTTTTATTGTTGCTAAGTGTTGAAATACTTTAGACTCATAGCATACCACATGATCTTTTTTACTGGGGACTCCCCTGACCCCTTCCTTCCATGCATCAATGTACACAAAAAAGTCTTCATCTGGAT
This sequence comes from Picea sitchensis, assembly GCA_010110895.2. Classification (NCBI taxonomy): domain Eukaryota; kingdom Viridiplantae; phylum Streptophyta; class Pinopsida; order Pinales; family Pinaceae; genus Picea; species Picea sitchensis. The sequence goes on along the minus strand of SNQJ01S0083392.1, from coordinate 16,966 downwards.
ATGCAATCTTCAATATTGGAACACTTCTCAAAATAGCTTTCAACTGCCGAAAGCTTTCTTCACACTTGAAATTCCATTCAAATTTCACTCCCTTATTTTGTAAACAAGTGATTGGGCTTACAATCTTTTAGAATCCTTTTATGAATCTTCAAAAATAAATAGAAATACCCATGAATGATATGACCTATGTCACATTATTTGGCGTTTTCCATCCTCTAATGACCATTATCTTCTCAAGATCAATTGTTATCCCTTCTACTAAAATTATATTCCCTAAGTAATGAATATTCTTTTGATAAAATATGCACTTACTTATCTTGGAATACAACTTATGCTCTCTTAAAACTTACCACACCAATAATAAATGTTTCTCATTTCCCCCTTATGACTTAGAGTAGATGAGTATATCATCTAGGAACACAATCACAAACTTGTCCTAGTACTCCCTGAACACTCCATTCATCAGGAACATAAAAACAACAGGGGCATTTGATAGTCCAAATGGAACTACCATGAATTCGCAATGCCCATATATTATCCTGAGTGTTGTGTTGTTGATGTCTTCTTCCTTTATCTTCACTTGATGATAACCTGATCTCAAGTCAATCTTTGAGAAGATTCTTTCACCTTTCAACTGATCAAATAATTCATCAATTATTTCCAAAGGACGTTTTTTCTTTATGGTGACCTTATTCAACTATCTGAAATCAATACACAACCTTAAGGTTCCATCTTTCTTCTTCACAAAAAGAACTAGTTTTCCCCAAGGTGACACACTTGGACATATATACCCTATTGGGTGCAGACCTATTTTGAGAAAAGACATATTTTTGGAAAGGAAGATATAATTTTGGAGCACACACAACAAGTGGAAAGAAAGTAGCATGGAGAAAAAGAAGGAAAAGTAGCATGCAGGAGGAAGAGCAACGTGGCAAGTAGGAATGAAATCCTAACCATGATAGGGTTCGGGTTTTTGTTAAGGATTGTAACAGCTATGAGCCTATAAAATAATATAAATAAATACCCATGAGGTCTAAAGTCGAGGAGGTTTCTTTTGGTTGGTTATAGTAGAGGATGATCTATGTTGTCAAGTATAATAAGTCATGTAGAAGAGTTGAATAGGCAATTCCTTGAGGGTTAGATCACAGGATGAGGAGCCTAGCATGATCTAGTCCACCTCATAAAGGATTCTTACATTCATCTTGATTTTATTACTGAGATGTAATGCGTGCAATGCAAGATTTTGCAGTAGATTAAATAAAAAAGTAGAGACGCCAGATATTTGTGGACGTAGCCCCAGGAGGGGGCGAACCATGGTAAAACTTGTGTTCTCTTTGATGTTTATTGAGTATTTAATTTTTGTTAATGATTATCTTATGAATGAATTATTACCTAGATGTATCAGCATGCATGCATAAGGCTAAAGATGAATGAATCCTAGAAATACTTAAATCAAGAACAAAGTTAATGCATGAAGAAGGAAGAACACAATCCTATATCCCCACTCATTCCTATACTACAAAAACTTGGGTATTGCAGTCACCCATAAATCTATCTCAGATGAGACTACATTGTGCACTCTATGCGCAATGTTTCCTTTTGGTTTTCTAGGAAGGTCGATAGTTTTTTAGGGTTTTTTTGGAAACATGTTGAGATCTGAACCTGGGTCAATCCAAGGAGAGGTAATAAGTGAAATCACAAACCAACACATGGTTATGTTGCCGGTTGGAACTGCATAGGATCGAGTTGACAGGATTCATGGAAGAAACGTGTGGAGGATGAAAGTATAGAAGGGAATGTTAAGGCCATGGAATCCAACAAAGGAAGAGATTGAAAGATGGTTGAAAATGAAGGAACTTGAGTTTGTGCAGAAGGACAACAGAAACCCTAAGTTAACATCGTGTAAATATCTCGAAAAATACGTGTTTAGCGAATCGCATGAAGTATTTCTCTATGATTTCTCACATTTGTTGCAGTAGTGGTTATTGATGATAAATGGAAACCACCCTACAAATTGAATCAAATAGCTCAATTGGAATCATGTGGATATCACACAGTTATAGAAAGTTAATAACAAATTTACGCACGCATTAGATTTCTGGTTAGACAGTATTGTTGTAGGGTTTATCACCGAATTTGCAGTAGATACCACGAAGTATTACACCACAACAGAGAAGAATTTTCTAAATGGACCCAGAGGTAGGTACATCATATCACTGTATACTTCAATCAAGATTTTATTGTATGACAACGGTGTGATTACCATGGAATCAGAAAACTAAAATTCTCTGTGTGCATGGGGGAAGGGGAGAAGCACTGATAGGAGGTTAAAAAATGGAGGAAGAGATGGATAAAGGAAATAATAAGGATTCCATGGACCCAATCATGATGGGGGAAAACCAAATAAAGCAAATAATGGAAAAAGTTGGAAAAAAAGGCAGTGGAGTACCCTACCAATATAAAATGAATAATAAGAAGAGAGCCATAGATGATAGAGAGGGCTTGGAAAGCGATGAAGAAGAGGTAGAGGATCTCCGAGATGTGGAGAAGATTGAGGAAATCATGTGCACAACATATGAAAGGAAAAGAGGAGGTCTAAGGTTAGGGATAGAAGGCATAACTCCAATCCAGATCATTGTCAGTGTGGAACCTTCAACCCCATGTGTGACTAATACACCAGAAAGAACACCAGCGTTTAGAAAACCAAATTTGAGTGAAAGAAAGACAATAGGACATGTATCCAGTTAAGGAGCATCAACTGGGGGAGCTAGTTCATGAAGTAACAGTCAATTATCTACACCGTGTGGAGGTAGTAGTTCAACACAGTTCAAAATGGAAGGACATGATCCCACGATCAAATTACCAAAATTTTGAGGAGAGGCATCAAAGGATCCTAAAACGTACTTGTTCATTTGTGAGAATATATGGGAAATAAAGAATAACATATATGAGGATACAAAACTCGAGGATTTATCTATCACACTGAAATGTTGCACACTAGAATGGTATATGAGCCTAGATGTAAACATTCCACCATGAGTAATAAAGACTATTACAGACGTGAAAAAACTGTTGATAAACGAATTTTAGAAGCCTATCTTAGAGGACCAGTATATGAATGAAATGATTGAAATCATGAAAAAACTAGGTAACTCTATTTGGGATATTGATCATAGCTTTAAACGTATGAAAGGTAAGTTGAAATATGCAATTACTGACATGCAACATAGGATTTTATTTGTGAACTCACTTTTACCACATTTGAAATACCCATTAAGACAACGAAAGTTCCAAACTCGGAAAGAGGCTTTGTAGGAAACCTTACAACTCTAAGAGAACCAGTATCAACAGACAGATCTATCAATAGAGGATATGAAGGAGGATTTGAATAATATAACATTTCAACTTAACCATAATAAGGGTAAAGAGAAAAGAGAAGTTGTTTGGTGTACCTTATGTAGGACAGCAGGACACCATAAGAATGAATGTCCAACTTTTGTACAGTAAATGGCAATAAGAGCACCAAACCCCTTGCCAATAGGAGGACCATGGTGTGACATTTGTAAAACACATGGGCATATGAACTAAAAATTGCACCAGCCATATTTTCAAGAGTATTCATGGCTTCTTTTAAGAAATTCATACATCAGTTTCTAGAAGTATATCTGGATGACTAGATTGTATATAGTCTGTTAAAGGACCATGTAGAAGTGTTGAGAATCATGTTGGAAAGATGCAAGCAATGTCAGATATTATTAAACATAAAAAAATTCATTTTTGGTACACCTTTTGGAATATTGTTGGGACATATAGTGTGTAAACAAGGTTTACTAGTGGATCCTACTAAGATTGTAGTCATTGTAAATTTACCATAACCAAAGTCAATGCACCAATTAATGTTAGAAAAAATGATCGTGGAGCAATAAAATAAAACAAATGCGGAAATAAAACACAGAAGATACACAATACAATAGAGAAAAAGATATGTGTGGTTCACCCAGTGTGGGCTACGTCCACCAGAGAAATTACCAAGTCCTTCCTTTATTATTATCTAGCAAATTATGGGATACAACCTACAACACACCCATTGTAACATTCTCTTCTTTCTCTCACAGTCTCCTCACTCAGAATACAATATTCGCAATGATGCATAGCCGCAATACATTTCCCTCATAAAAGAGGGTTTCCTTCTAGGGAAAAAAACCCTAACATAAATTATGTCGTCAAATCTACGACCTTGTAATGAACGGTCCATATTTACAATGAAATTACAATATACATTTACAAGGCAATTTTTCTTTCAAGGGCTTCGCCCCCGAACCCTGCAGAGGGGGTAACCCCCCTCTGCACTCCCCCACATGGAGGAGTGTAAATTATTCTGGGGTGTAAAGTATTCATGGGGTATAAACCCAGCTGAAAATAAAGACCTCTGAATCAGGAAGATAATCAGGCTCCACAACCAACAACCTCCCACTTGGAGACTAATCTCAACAACTCCACCGTTGTTGTATAGGTTGGACTATGATCCTTCTTGGACATGGAAAATTTCTCATCTTCATCTTCATTCTTGAACAACAATTGAAAATAAGAAGGAACTCAGTTTCTCCCTGATTACTCCCTTTGTTAACATATCTGTAGGATTTTGGCTAGTGTGTATCTTTTCCAACTTCAAATGTCCACCTTCCAAGATGGATCGTATGAAATGGTACCTGAGTTGTATACGCTTAGTCTTTGAATGGAAGGTTGAGTTATTTGAAAGATTAATGGCACTCTCACTTTCATAGTACAACCTGTTATTCTCTTGCTTCTTTCCCAATTCCTCCATAAAACATTGTAACCAAAACATCTCTTTACTAGCCTTTGTAGCAACAACATACTCTACCTTTGTTGTTGAAAGTGAAACAACCTTTTGCAGTTTCGAAATCCAACTTACTGTTGTTCTACCTATAGTAAAAACTACTGTGTGGTGCTCACCCTGCTATATTTATCACTTTCCATATCTAAATCAACATATCCCTATAGAACAGTGTCTGAACCTTCAAAAAATAATGCACAAGTAGGAGTACCTCTCAAATACCTGAGAATCCACTTTACTAACTCCCATTGTTCTTTACTTGGATTGTTCATATACCTGCTCACAACTTCCACTACATGTGAAATATTTGTTCTTGTGCAAACCATCACATACATCAAGCTACCAACTACTGATGAATAAGGGACCATGTACATGTATTTTATCTCCTCATGTGTCTTGGGACAGATTTCCTTAGTTAATTTGAAATGGTTGGCCAAAGTTTGTTGGATCAGGTTGTCATTGATGCCAAAGGTTTGATTGATTGATGTTAAAGGATTGATGTCAAAGGGATTGATTGATATTATAGGATTAATTGATTGATTTATACTAGAGGATGATTGATTGATTGATGCCAAAGAATTAAATGATTTCAAAGGTCAAAGATTTGATGTATACATGTCTTATCATAGTATATTGATGAAGTATGTATTGTCCTTGATATGAATTAATTGATGAATAATTATCATTTTATCATGGTTGATAACGTGTACAAATGGATGAACTCCAAAGTGGTCCCCTTTATGGTGAAATCCCTCACGGGAAGACACTTTATGGTTGGGTTATCCTTGAAGTATGGTTGGAGAACCCATGCTTAATTGTGGAATAATGAGATGAAGATCAGTGAAGTTGTTGGTGAAACTATCCTATATGGATAGTCCTATTTCCGGTGGTATGTGGAATGTCACATAACTCCTCATGGTTTGAGAGTTATGACCCTACGAAGATGAAGGACCCCCATGTGTTGGCTTGAAGCCCCAAGAGGTCAAAGAAGTCAAAGTGATTAAAAAGAATAAATTATTATTTAAATAGTAAAAAAAAGTGACAAAGTCAAGGAGGAATATTTAAATGATAAAATAATGGAGAACTTTCTATTTGTGGAAAGTAGTTAACCCTAAAATGAGGAAAATAGGTTAAGTGACCTAGAAATGGGTTAAGTAACCTAGATGTGGGTTAAGTGACCTAGAAGATGAAGAGTATAAATAAGAGGCAAGGGTCTCTTGTGAAATGTACATTTTGGGAGCATATATTGTGTATCTCTTAAGCATGATTGAAGATTTATTCTGAGAGAGAGTCTGAGAGGAGGATCTCATGGATGCATCAAAGTTTCGGTAAGTCTGAGATCATGACAGAAAAAATCTTGAAAGTTCAGAAACCCTAATTTCTGAGATGTACACGGGCTACAGTGAGACAGGGCACGTACATACGTGGGCTGTATGAATACATGGCATGTATAGTGGATGAAGTCATGGAGATTGGTTGTTGAGTTGATGCCAGGCTCCTGAAGACTGAAGCAAGTTCCAGATATGCACTCTATGGGCTCAAATCTGCCACAGAGATTCTGGTATGGTTATATTGTTGTCTTGATGGATACTCTTGATTCTTGTATGGTGAATGCTTAAGGAATTCTTGGTATGTTTGTTGTGATGTGGTTTATGTTGGTTGATGGAGTGAGAAACACTCTTATGATTCAGTGCTTATATGATTGCTATAATATGTTGATTGCTTATACATGATTGAGTAGAATTCATATTGTATGGTTGAGGAGCATGAGTAAGTTGTTGGAGAGATTGGATATGTTGTGACTGGCCATGGGTTAGACTAGACAGTGAAAGACAGAAGAGAAAGTGATTGTAGGTTGCAGAGGAGCTGAATGTGTGATGAAAATAAAAACCCTAATTGCTCAGAAGTATACGCATGTTGTAGTATAGATTGGGTGCGTATATACACGGGCTAAACTACTAGTAGGGCGTGTACATACGCGTGTTTCAATATTGGCAGGTCGCATATTTGTGATAGATTGACATCTATGTAGGATTGTTTCCTCATCTCAGTTGGTGTTGAGGATGTAAGTTGAGTCTTGCATGATAGATTTGGTGCTCTTGTAGAGTTGTACTCTATTCAGTTGTTGTTGAAAAACCCCAAGGATTGTAGTCTGTAATAAAAGGCAAATTCTACATACATCTTGTGTTCTTTGTGTTCCTTGTGATGATGATTTGTTGATGATATATTTCTGATATATGTTGTTGATATGTGTTCACATTTAACTGGTTATAAATCATAGCAATGAGTAATGAGTTAATGGTGATTGCTTACTAATGTGTTTTGTGTAAGAGGGAAGTTTTGGGAAAAAGATCCCTACACTATTCACCCCCCCCCCTCTCAGTGTAGTAGGTGTGTCCAACAAAGGTGTACTAATTGGTTCTACATTATGCATTCTAAACCTCTCCAACACCTTCTTTATGTACTCACCCTGAGACAATGTCAATTTGTGATTTTTCTTGTCTCGTGTTATTCTCATACCAAGGATTTTCTTTGTAGAACCCAAATCCTTCATCACAAATGAATTAACTAATTTCTACTTGAGCACATTTATATCATGCATATTAGACCCTGCAACAAGCATATCATCTACATACAATAGCAAGATAATATAGCTTCCATTTTCTACCTTTTTAAAATAAACACAATGATCATAATGACATCTACTATAACCATGTTCTGTCATAAACCTAACAAACTTCAAATACCACTTCCTCAGAGCTTGATTTAGGCCATACAATCTCTTCTTCAACCTCCATACCAAATTCTCCTTCCCTTTGACCTCACACCCCTATGGATGCTGCATATAAATCTCTTCCTTCAAATCCCCATGGAGAAAAAAAAATTTTACATCTAACTATTCAACATGCAAATATTCTACTACCACAAGACTTAAAATAGACCTAATTGAAGTCATATTAACAACAGGAGAAAATATTTTATCAAAACCTATACCTTTATTTTGTGCAAACCCATTTACAAAAAGTCTAGCCTTGTACCAATTTTTTCCTCTATCTTCTTCCTTCAACTTGTAAACCCATTTATTCTAAAATGTTCTTTTTCCTATAGGCAATTGAACCAAGTCCCAAGTCTGGTTATTTACCAAGAAATCCATTTCCTCTTTCATGCCTTGCTCCCACTTCTTTTTTGTGTCTACCTACATTGCCTCTTCATAACATTTTGGTTCACCAGAATCAGTGAACAATAAATAATACAATGGAGAGTATCGTTCAACGGGTCTACTTAACTTGGTATATATTCTAACAACACTTGTAGGAGTTTGAGGGAATTGTTGATCCTTTTGTTGTACATTTTTATTTCTGGTACCTTTGGAGTTTAGTTTTCAGTGATCTCATCAAGCACTGTGTATTCTAGTTTTTCTTTTTCCTATTTCTTTCCCTGCAACTGATCTTTGTACATGAAGTTCTCATTGAATATGGCATATCTACTCCTAATGATTTTTTTATTTTCATAATCCCATAAGTGATAACCAAAATCATTAACACTGTATCCAATAAAGGTACACTTCTTGGATTTTTCCTCAAGCTTTGTTCTATTTTCTTTATCAATATGGGCAAATGATTCACAACCTAAAACCTTCAAAAAAGAATAGTTTACCTTTTTACTTGTCCATGCCTCCTCTGGAATTATACCATCCAAAGAGCTTGAATATCCTTTGTTTATTAAGTAAACATCAGTATCTATAGCATCTGCCCAGAACTGTAAGGGAAAACCAGCATGCAATCTCATACTCCTTGCATGCTCCATGATTGTCATATTCATCCTTTCTGACACACCCTTTTCTTGTTGTGTTCCTAGAACGGTATTCTCTCTATGAATATCATGGTATGAATAGTAATAATCAACCTCCTTGCTTCAATATTCACCTCCATTGTCTGATATGAGACACTTCAACCTTTTTCCTGTCTCATTCTCAACCAAATCTTTCCATTTTTTAAAAGTATCAAAAACATCATATTTTTGTCGAATGCAATAAACCCGTTTTTCTAGTTGCATCGTCAATAAAAGTAACATAATAATGAGATCCACCAAGAGATGATACATGATCTAGTCCCCATACATATGTATGCACAATCTCTAACCTTTCACTCTTTTTTTCTTTTCTGACTCTGAGGAATCTGACTCTCTTTTGTTTTCCATAAACACAATGCTCACAAAGATCCAAATCAATTTGTTTGAGATCTGGCAACAAATTTCTTTTGCGAAGTATATACATCCCTTTCTCACACATGTGTCCAAGCCTATGATGTCA
>SNQJ01S0083391.1:70280-105169 GCA_010110895.2 Picea sitchensis | reverse complement strand
TTATTTTTAAAATAATTTTAAATTGTAATAATTTAATGATCCGGATTTTATGAGCAGAACGAAATGAATATAGATTATTAAAAGATGCTTAACACAAAATAACAAAAGTACAGTAAAACTGGTTTTCTATTCAATAAGGAAATAAGTTGGAACTGTAAAATGCAGCGGAAAACAAGCTGTGTGGAATGGTGATGGCTTATCTATGAGAAGAGATGTGATGGTTGTGCTCATTTGCAAGAACATGATTACAATGAGGTTCTGAAGGCCTTTTTACAATAAACAGGAATGCCAAAAACCCTAGACATCCTAAAACCTAACCCTAGGAGATTAAGCGCCAAACGTCATGTGGGCCCCGTTTGGGTAAGTTAGCACATCAACTTCCTGGGGTCATAACTTTTTCATATGATCTTTGTTTTAGGTGCATGATAGCCCATTGGAAAGGTCTATAAGGAGCCTTAAAAACGTTGTTTAGGGCCTCAAAACGGCCTCGCAAGTCAGGGACCCGAAAACTAGGAAAAAATAAACTGTGAAACTCAAAAACTGCCAAAATGAACTAGTTGGAATAGGTGGGAGGCCACCGACATCCATCTGGATCAATCCTCCCCCCTTAGAAAGCAATGGTATCCATTGTGTTGAGTTCCCCCATGAGATGAAGAAATTTTTGCTGAATTTGGCCACAGGTGAGCCACTTGCCTTGGTGCAGGAGCTGCCCTTCTTTGACATCTCGATAAAGATAGATCGTTTGATGTCAATGCCCTTGATCCTTGTGTCCACAATATGATCATTGGATGCATGTTGCATGCAATCAGGGTTGATCTCTGTTGGTGTCAAGTGCTCTTCTATTTCCGAGGTGTCCAATAATGGTGGGAAATATGGTTGAAGGAGAGCCACGTTGAAGACTGGGTACAGGCCAAGGAAAGGGGGAATGTTGAGCACAAAATAATTGTCACTCAAATCCTTGGTGATGGTGTATGGCCCATACCGGAGTGGGAAAAGCTTTCGATGGGGCCCTGTAAGGCATTCTTTCTGTGAGTGCAACCGAATTTTGTCTCCCACCTGAAACTTATGTGGCACCCAATGTTGATCATGGAGTTGCTTGTACTTGGCATTGGACTTCTGTAAAATATCTTGAACTTGTTGGAGGATGTGCTGGATCTGCTCAATGAACCAGGTGGATTTGTCAGATTCTAGTGGAGCAGGGGATGAGTCGGTCGAGGTGTTCACCAGGGGTAGTGAAACATCCATGGGGCCTAATGGTTGGAATCCCAACCCCACCTAAAAGGGGTTGTGGCCAGTTGATCTATGCAGGGATCGGTTGTAGCTATGTTGGACATACAGAAGACTCTCATCCCATGTGCGAGGGTGCTTGGAATTGTACATGCACATGATATGTACGATCATCTGATTGATGCCCTTAGTTTGGCCATCTGTCTGGGGGTGGAAGGTAGTGGATTTGGTGAGCTTGGTATCCAGCAGTGACCAGAGGCTCAACCAGAATGTGTTGAGGAACCGATTGTCCCGATCTAAGACAATGGTTTGTGGGATCCCAAAGTGTACCCAGACGCATTCAAAGAATAGCTTGGTAGTGCCATCGAAGGTGATGTTCTTCTTATAGGAAGGCATAATCGACATCTTGAAAAAGCGATCAACAACCACAAAAACACAGTCATTTCCCCTCTTGGTGGATGAGAGGCTCGACATGTAGTCCATTGAGATGGATTCTCACGGCTTGTCAAGAGTAGGTAGAGGGTTTTACAGGCCCCGTTTCTTAGTGGTCGGTTTGGAAATAGTGCAGGCAGTGCAAGACCTGATATACTTGCTAACATATCGTCAAAGTTTCGGCCAATAGAAATGTTTATGCAACACTTCCACTGTCTTTTTGACGCCAAAGTGTCCTTCCACCCGATTGTAATGAGCTTCCCAAATCAGCTTCGTGCGCTCACTTGATGGAACGCATAGATGGCCTAGACGACACAATAGCCCATCATGAAGATGGAAATTAACGACCACTAAGTTTTCTCCCAAAATTTGGTAGGTGGTGGAGAATTCAGTGTCTGTCTCATAGAGGTGGGGGCATCTAGAGGTCTCATGGCCGCAAGAGTCTAGCACCGTGGTGAGTGTCGTGACTGGAGGTCGACTGAGGAAATCATCAACTCATTTGGCACTTCCTGTTTTATACTTGATGTTGAGGTGGAACTGTTGTAAGTATGTGGAACACTTCTAATAGTGGTCATTCTCCATTTTTCCTTGGGTCTACATGAACTGTAGTGGCTTGTGATTAGTGTGGATGACTGTCTCCTTTCCCATAATGTAATGTCTCCACTGGTGACAGCCTTTCACAATGAAGTACATTTATTTGTCATAAGTAGGGTACTTATGTACAACATCTGATAGTGTCTCACTATGATACGCCACGGGGTGGTCTTGTTGAGTGAGAACGGTGCCCACATAATAGTCTAAAGCATCTTTCTCGATATCAAAGGGATGTTGCAGGTCTGGTAATGAAAGTATTGGGGATGAGCACAAATGCTCCTTCAAGTCATTGAAGGCTTTTTGTTGGGAAATTCCCCACACAATTTTTTCCCCAAACGCTACGCGTAACCAGGGGGGGGCATACCTGGAACCCCTGGGACCCCCCTAGGAAGCGTCTGATGCACACGACACACATAGAACTACTAGAGGGATCGTCAGACGCAATTGTCAAATCTGATGCGCCCACACACACACATGCAAATAATATAACACATACCCAACAAGAATGTACTCGGTGCCTTGATACCTACTTTCATTATTGGTAGGCTATCTCTCATTTGTTAACAATATACATCAATGACTGATAATCAAACGATGTCTCATTGTGTTCGACCTCAACTCCTTTATTCACATGATGTAGACTTGCACCTTTGGTAGTTTGTGTAGAAGACTTGAAGACATCACTATGTGACCGCAGCTTTCCTGAGTTGTTGCTTCCTTTTCATTGGACCAGTAGCTATATGACTTCAGTGATCATGGGAGATTAGATTGTACTCCATAGTATACATATATCCTCAGCTTGGTTTTCTGAGATTGGTTCAACTGGGCCTTGTTCGTGACTACGACAACTTTTGGCATGTAACCGCATTTGTATTTTCCTATTCATGGCCATAGACACTTGTTTGGTATATTTTCCACATGGATCTGCAGTGTAATTTTTGGCACCCATGTATGAAAATTCAGTACAAAATGTAATGAGCAATTGGGTTCCTCTAGCTGGTCCCCTACCACTCCACTTTTGGGTTATTTATAATGTATTCCGGTCATCACAAATACTCCTATGACCTCACACATTAGGGGGCATCTGTTAGAGCAAGATTTTCCTCACCCTATGCAATATTGCATACAGGGCCTTATTCCATTTCCCTATGCAGACCCACTTTCCATAATTGATAAATCCAAAGACAAAATATAAATTTTTTCCACTTGTATGCAACTTGCACCCTATACATCAAGCATATATGCAGGCTACTCCACTACATCTTGCGTACATCCGGATTTGCGCCAAAAAATCAAAATTAAATGTCGGGTTTCCATGTCACGACAGGAGATCTCTGATCCTTGGCCTTCCATATACTGGAAATGTTCTGACTCGACCTTTCATTTGCATTTTGAAGGATATAAAGAAGTCAATTCCGAGCTATGGAAAAGGAGAAAGAATTCAACTTTGAGAGCAAATTTACTTTGGAGAAATTATTTATTTCATATTGAGTCTGCATCCCTTTGTCCTTTAAGTTTGAACACAGTGTTCATCCCCCAATGTTGGCACAGGGGCAGACCCAGGGTTCAGCTCCAAGAGCACACCAACAACCCCTAACTATTGGCCCTTTCGGCAACACCTGCGAGGAAGATGCAGTCTCACCCGAAGTAGCTATGAGGGGGTTGCAAGACAGAGATGTCTACAACCAGAAGGAATGCAAAGTGGATTCACAACAACCAACACACAAAAATATAGTATTCTTTATCTTCTTACAACCTATTCTACTTAGTTATATCTCATATATAACACATTATCATCATAGAATCATATCAAATGACAAAGAACAGACCATCAATGATCAAAATCTAGACTAGGGGTCAAATTTTAGCCCAAAAATCAAAATGTTATGAATCGCTTCAAAATAGACGGGTGTGTAGGCATCGTCATCACGAACCCAACTCACTTTGAACGGGTTCAAACGGACATCGAATGAGTGAGATATCGCATTCTGTTCGATTTACCAAATAGGCAAAAAATTGTTGACTGTACAATCTGTACATGCTAACGTGGCAGGTGACGTGGAAAGATGACTTGGCCTGGAATGAGTTAGAAGTCGATTGATAGGACACGTGGGTGAATAATTTTGAGACACGTGGCATTTTATTGTCCAATCGGGTGGTGCCACGTGGCCCAGACATGGGTTGCCACGTGGCACCATGTTTTGGTTTATGATAAAAGTTTTATAGACTCCGTGGGGTTCGAAACTCGGACCTCCCCCACCATATGCAAAGACTTGGCAAGGTTTGGGCTGCCATAACGGCCACCATTTGGTTCTTAACCATATTTGTTTCTTAACCATATGTGGTTTTAATTTTATTTAAAGTGGTGTGTTGCTACATTTGGGGTGTGTCCGGGCTGAGGCTTAGCCCCAGCCCCCGGTTGCATATCCTACCATACGACCTGACCAATCCACGGATTTGCGTGGGAAATTTTAAACGGGTTTTAACCCACACGCTCTCCACTTGTCAAGTGGACAAGCATTCATGCTAATGGATCCCTTTTTATGCATTGGGACGTGGCCATATGACCCCCATGCGCCCAACACCTCTGTGTTTTAGGGGCTAGGTCCGCTAAGGATGCTACATTATGGCGTGATTTGGGGAAAATAGTGTGTGTGTTGGTTTTAGGCATGGGAAATTCCTAGAAGCCAGGTTACTCACACAAGAGGTGCGAATTGGCGAACCAGAGACAACAAGATTGAAGAAGAAAAAAGACAGGAGGCCTAACTTCTTCATTTTTTGGCCAAATGAGGTGTCGGAAAGGCCCAACTAGGGGTTTTTGGATGTTCTGAATCCATTGGTACAGTTTTCAAAGGAATTTGGAGACTTCTATTGCAGTTTTTACACCATTGAAGTTTCAGGGAGCTCTAGGGAGCTTAGGGCCGCCATTGATGGAGGTCATGCTTAGATGAGCCCAAGTCTATTTTTTGTGACTGAATAGTCATTTTTGACTAATTGTTATGCTATGAACACATTGGGACAGGTTTCAGATGCATTTGAGGAATTTTAAAGGTTTTTTGCAACAAGGAAGCTTAGGGAAGTTCAAGGCCACATGTAGAAGAGGTCATGCCCGGATGAGCCATGGTCCGTTTTCAAAGCTCTATTAGTCATTTTTGGGGTTTTTATGTATTCTAAACCCAATGATACAATCATTAAATCCATTGGAGTTGAGAATCATCTTGTAAAAAAATCTTTGACAAACTAATCCCAGAGAGCTTAGTCCATTGATGGAGGCTCAAGGAGATATAGCCCAGTTGGGGGTGAACTCCTTTATCATTTTGTTATTGTTGTGAGTTGTTGGTTATTGTTTGTTGCACTTTATGTTGTTGTTGTATTCTTTAAACAAAATATTTAACATTTCAAGAACCTCACACATAAACACCTAAAAGATGCATAAACTTGACACATAAAACCTCTTGCACAACTAAGAGATTGAGCAAGTTCCTGAAGTTTATTTTAATGGATTTGAGGGTGCTTACATAGAAAAACAAGTCAACCCCCTATTTTCAAATCAATCAATCACACACGACAAAAGATATATGTGGTTCATCCTCTCTCTAGGGCTATGCCTACAGAACTGTGCTTTATAATATATTAAGATGAAAGCATACAGTTCTGATCTACGCTCTTAGCTAGAAAATCTTATCTTATTCTCTCTCTTTCTCTCTCTTTCTCCCTTCCCTACGCACCCAGTTGAATATCTTACAACACAGATTGCTCTCACGATACAATACTTCTCTCTCAATAGCAATCTCTCCTCACAACACAATATCTTCTAATAGCAACAACACTAACCCACAATAACAGCAACAACCCAACCCAGGTCCTATTGACCTTTATTTATACATTACAATAGCTCATTGATAGCCTTATTCCGAAACCTAGGTGTCAAAACCCTAGATACCAAAACCCTAGGCATTTAAAACCCTAGGTCAACTTGACCCATGTTTTCAGGGCTTTGCCAGCCTATCTTTCCTTCCTTCTCGTGCGGTGCTCCAAAGAATCTAACGGTGCCTTTTTCCATTTCCTAATTTGTCCACAATCCATCTTCCTTGTTGATCTACCATTCTTGATCTCCTCATCCAACGACTTTCTTTCTCGGACTTCGCTCCATCCTTTCTTATCTTTTGCTCACTTCGACCCAGTAACAATCATTGTGTCTTTCGTGCAGTTCACATTTTTCCTCTTCTTCCTTGATCTTCTCTTACTTCCATAACCAAGGGCCAATAGGCCCCCAACACTCACCTGTGACTATTCCCGAGGCACTTCAGATATGATCCTTCTGCTTTACTTCGTCTTCGGACAACGCAGGGAATCCTTTTCTTTCCTCTCTGTTCCTCCTTTCCTCCCTTGTGCACACTGTCTTTTCTGTGTCTAGTACCCAGTTTCAATTGCACCTAGTATCCAAACCCTTTTCCTTATTCTTTTTACTGAGAGTTACGAGGCAGCTGGTTGTCATAATAGAACTTCAGTCAACTCCCGTTCACCAAACCTTCCTTCCATTCTCCATTCAAAGTCTTCAACTGTGTAGCTCCTCCTTCTGTAACATAGGCAACCTCATATGGCCCAAGCCAATGTGTTCAGAACTTCCCTCGATGTTTCATGAAGTTACTGTCATATACCAGTACCAAATCACCTTGCTTAAATGCCTTCTTCTTGATATGCATGTCATGGTAGGCCTTCTCTCTTTCTTCCTGGACCTTCTAATGGAATCCTGCAATAAATCTGTCTTCCTCGAGTTCAACCAACTGTGCAAGCCTCTCTTGAATAGCACCAACATCATCCATTTTTGTAAAGGCAACAATTCTTAGGCTTGATACCAAATATTCCATTGGGACAACGACTTCGAGGGCATAAACCAACTTAAAAGAGGTCTGCATTGTTAGCTTCTTGCAAGTGATTCTATAGGCCCATAGTACTATTGGTACTCTTAAATCCCAGTCATCCCTGTTGACACTGCAAATCTTTGTTAGCGTTGTCTCCAAGATTTTGTTGAATGCTTCGACTGTCCCATTTGATTTTGTATGGTAAGGTGTGCTCTTCTGATGATGGACTACAAATTCCTCCGTTAGGGCTTCAACAGTCTTGTTGATAAAATGTGTGCCTTGATCACTCATAAGGATCTTTTGGCATCCAAACCTAGTTATGATGTCATCAAATATGAAGCATGCAGTTGTAGTTGCACTACAGTCCTTAACTTCTCTTGCTTCGACCCATCTAGTCAAGTACTTTGTACCTTGCTTCTGTGCGCTTTCCTGGTGGGTTAATAGGTCCCACGAAGTCAATGGCCCATTTCTCAAATGCTTGTAGGGTCAGTTGTGGTGCTAACAACATTTCATCTCTTCTGGACGGTTTCCCAACTCTTTGGCATACATCGCAGGCTCTGTAATAGTCCTTAGCATCTCTGTGTAGGGTAGGCCACCAAAGTCCAACTATAAGAATCTTTTGCGTTGTTTCTTTCCATGCGTAGTGTCCTCCTGCGATGCCTTCATGAGCTTCAACAAGGATCAATGGTTTCTTTGCTTCCATAACACACCTCCTCAATATCTCATTAGGTCCCATTTTGTATAGTTGTCCATCTATAAGTGAACAGCTTGCAACAGGCACTACTAGTTGTTTCTTCTGGGTAATTGTATACTCACTAAGTGTCATTCCTGTTGACAGGAACTGGACTATTTCTGCGAAGTGATCATCAATATTTCTAATGGCTAGCAATTGTGCATCCGTTAGTGTATCCTCCAAACTAGTAGGCTCTTCTCCATGTTCCAACCTCGACAAGTGGTCAGAACCTTTGTTCATTCTCCCTGGCTTAGCTACGATCTCAAAATCATATTCCTGAAATAGCAGAAGCCATCTGCATATTCTCGCCCCCAAAACTATCTTGTTGACTAGGTATTTCAGTGCAGAGTGATCAGTAAACATTTTAAAGTGTCCTCCCAACAAGTAGTGGCGAAACTTCTACAACGCATACACCATGGCTAACCCTTCTCTCTCAGTAGTGGTGTAATTAATATCAGTTATTGATAGCTTCCTGCTAGCAAAGGCTAACGAGTGTTCAATGTCTCCTACTCCTAGTGGTAGGATCCCCATTCTGTGGTGAAGGTGGTCTTATGGCGATCTTACTTGGAAATCTGGATCTGATGGTATCCTGAAAATCCACCTGTAAAAGAATATACTTCCTAACCTCCTACATTATCTAACACTTCGTCAGTGAAAGACATAGGGGAGGGGTCATGCAAACATGCATCATTCAGCTTCCTGAGATCTATGCAGATCCTGATCTCTCCTATCTTCTTGTCTTGTACCACCATAGGGATAATCCATTCCGATTCTTCCACAGGTTCTATGATCCCTGCTTCCAGCATTCTGTCGAGCTCAATCTTCACTTTCTCCTTATATTTAGGGTTCAATCTGTAGGGTCTTTGTTTGACTGGTCTTGCATCTGGCTTCAAAGGGATCCTCATCTCTCCCATAGGCCCTTTAATGCCCCTCATATCAGTGAACTTGGTTTGAATCAAATCCTGATATTCACGCAGTAATTCTGTAATCTTTTCAATAGTGGCAACATCCCAATAATCTCCAACATTTGCAAGCTTCGGTGTTTTCTTTGTTCCAATATTGACTTTCTTGATCTTGAACTATTGTCCAATGAATGGTAGCTCAACTCATGGTCCTTCTATGTCTCTTTGGCCTTTTGTTTCAGTGATGTTCACCTTCCTAGGATCATTGTCTTCATCAACATTGATATTGTAATAGCCTTGCAGTTTCTAGAGAGACGCAGTCCATTCGTCCTCTTCTTGCTCCAAAGGGAGGCTAGAGGCCTCCTCAAACACTTTATGTCTTACAATATGTAATTATTGGTCTACTAAAGGATATTGGCTTTCAAATAAGAAGGTAGTTACAAAATTTTGGGTCATACCTTTCCAATCTGTAGTGATGAGGTGCAACTCTGCTTGAAGATACCAGTTGATAGGGGTGGTGTCCAATGTGTTAATGAATTTGTGCACCCACTTCTCTTGAGGAATATTGCTCTAGGCTTCCTCACAACTTCGCACATGGTCCTTCGGACAACTTTGACCTGTATACTGAACTTCGCAGCCTTCTACTTGTGGTGAGAACCGCGTTGTCATCAAAGTACGACATTGTACCCAATCTGTAATGTTGTTTTTGTGTATCCACCACCATCTTGCTGGTGTGGCTTTCAAGGCCTCATCCATTGCCAACAATATTTTTTGCGTTGATACACTTTCTTCAAAGTCCGATAAGAATGCTTCTAAAGGATTTAGACCATCAAAGGTGGGTAAGTTACTTACTGTTGTGCTGATCCAACAAACTTTCGGTTACTCTAGTGCATCTCCGTATAGATACTTCGTACATTTTGTTCTGCCAGTTTTCCAGTGCTTTTTCTGAATCTGATGAACATGCACTACCACTTTGCCAACTTAGGTTTCCATCAGTCGTAGGATTAATGTAATCCTGTTGTCTGGCGATTATTTTTTATATGTTTTCCAATTTATATGCATGGTCTTCTTCTTTGATGGGATTTGTGTATCGTTGGCCTTCATCTGGATCTAAAGGTGCAATGACCCTAAGTCCATTTCCTTCAAACATCATTCGTCTTTTATTTAAATCAACCAAAGTGGAGTTATTTAAAGCCCAATTGATTCCTAACAGCGCAGGGTAAGGACAATTATCATCAACTATCTCAATTACCTCAAAATCTGCAAGCGTCCTTACTTCGTCGATGTCCACAGGAACATGTTCAAATCTTCCGAAGGGGCTTACTGCCTACTGATTATCCATCCTAAGCCTAATAGAGGAATAGATCATCTTAGGTTTTCCCATCAGGGCCCAGGTTTTCTTTTTCATGACATTTACCTCTGACCCCAAGTCGAGGACAACATAGTCTATATCATATTCTCCAATTTGAGCATTCAGGTGTAGTTCCTTATTTTTCCTTCTCTTCTTGGATATTTCATGTACTACTTTATTCAATAAAGGATCTACCCTTCCTATCTCATATTTTCTGACCAAATTTTACAGTTCTTGTATAGTTTTCTCATCTTTAATCAGCTATATAAACATATACAAGAAACTGACAAGTTTACTTGCTTCTTTTCCATCTCCAGGCAAAGTAGACTAATCAAATGCCAGAGGAATTCCACATTCTCTTACTTCAAGTCGTGTCTTCGATGAAGAGCCTTGGTCTCCCCTGAATTATCTTCTTGCCTCCTCGAATATCTGTTTTTCTTTCTTTGCATCAAAAGTTTGTGTCTTCTCTACAGCTTTCCTGACTCCTGATTCTTTTGCAGTCTTTCCTTGGGTCATTCAGTCTTCTCCTATAATAGTGCCTCCTCTAGTGATAACAATGACTCTAGGGTCTGCTCTGCGAGGTTTTTCTTTGATCAATTATATCTGCGGGTTATGTTGAGGTCCCCGTTTCTCTTAAAGTTTAGCCAGCAATGCTGGACATTCCTAAATAACATGCGCAAAAGAGTTGCAATAGCTACAAGTCGTACAAGAGTTCTGATAGTCCCTTGCCAAGTGTCATGGTTGTGCACATTTATAACATATTATATGTCCTCGACCTCAACCCATACCTTCTCCTCTTCCTCTTCCTTTGAATCCACCACAAGGGTTGAATTTTCCTCTCCCAGGGGAGTTATACCGCGTAGTGTTTCCTTCTTGTTGTACTTCACCTTGAATATTGTATATATCCCTTGACCTTTCATGCATCAGATTGTAATCCCTATAATCCCTATCATCATGTCCCATCAAATTACAGAATGTGTAATAAAAATTTGTGGGTGTCTCAACGTATTTTTGCATGTAGTAGCACTCACCAGGGTGATGTCTATTTCTGCATACCTCGCACCAGGGTAGGGTAACTTTTTTCAAGGGGCTCAGAGCTCCAGAGGCCACTTATTCATGGAATAGGGGACATTGTTACTTTTCCTGGCCTTTTGATTTGCATCTGACACACCAGATGTCTTCTCTTTTATCTTTTCCCTTGCCTTTCTTCATATCTTCGACCTGCAGAGACAAACTAGTTAGCTTACTCAATATTGGACTCATACCTAAACTGGATTCTCCCATAGGGGTTGATTCTAGCTTCATGGCGATCTCCAACGCCTCAGCCTGCGAAGAAATCTTTTGTTGCATCAAAGGAACTCTTATGTGTGGTAAGAGGTAAGAAATGAACCATTCTTTGTTCTATTCATCTGGAATCTGAAAATTCAACCGGTCTATTAGGGTCTTGAACCTCTGATCGAATTCCCAAACAGGTTCAACTACTTTATGCTTAATCTCTTTCAGCTCCGTAATACATTGTGACTCCGACTTGGGTTTCTTGAACTCTGCAACTAATGCATTCTTAATCTCATTCAACAGCTTAGGATGTGCAAGTCCTTGGACAAGCTTCATGTACCAACTCAGTGCGCGATCTCTTAAGGTAGTACTGAATTGAGATCTTTTAACAGCTTCATTAGTGACATATTAATATTCCATACGGCTTTTCATAGGAACTAGTGTTGATCAGGATCTTTAGATCCATCTCCCCTAAAGATAGGGAGCCTTATATCATCTACCATAGAGCTTCCTAGGTTTCCTGTCTGAGTATATGCTGAATTTCTAATAATAGTACTCTGAGGGCTCTGACGACTCTGACTATTCTGATTGCTTAGTGCTGCTAAAACAACAGGGGAAGTGATAGTACTTACTTCAATGTTATGTGCAGTTCCTAAAGTTTTTGGCTCTTCCCGACGAGGTTCTTCAACTTCCTCTTCCTCTTCCCTAATGGGTTCTGAATGCTCTTCATCCATCATATATGCCTCTTCTCCACTGTAGAAACCCTCGTCCCCATAGTTCTTCTTAAACAGGTCCGCAAGATGAACTTCTTTGAACATATGCCACTGCGCGTATGTCCAACCTCTGTTTTGTTGTCGTTGTCTGAATTGTTGAACATTAGCCTTTTCCAATACGACCAACTACTGTATCTTCAAGATGATCTTCTCATGCAATATCATCTTGATCCTCAACTTCAAAAAATGTAAAATTTTTCCTATGGGTCCCTTAAATAAATATCTCTCGGCTTGGCTATATGACTCTACTCTGTCAACAACAAACTCGATGATATACCCTCCAATGGTACTATCAAACCAGTGATCTACTACCTGTGACACAACGTTATCAACTCTCTTGACCTTCTTAATCAAAGCCAGCATCCAAACCACAGGTGGCCTAGATCGGATCTCAAATTGGGTATATTCTAACCTAGCTAACCACTCATATAGCTCTTGATGGATTCCTCCAAACAAAATTTTGTGTATATTAGTAAAGATATATCTCTCCAACCAATCCTCTGTACTAGGATTAGGGTTCTTGTTCTGGGATTCAACAAAGTCCTTTTCTTGATCTTCTATCCACTTCTGAATCTTTGTCTTCTATGGAAACCACCTTGACATTCCCTAAATAAGATTTTGGTCCTGACAATGGAACCATTTGTTGGCACAGGGGCAGACCCGGGGTTCAGCTCCAAGAGCGCATCAACAAGCCCTAACTATTGGCCCTTTCGGCAAAACCTGTGAGGAAAATGTAGTCTCACCCGAAGTGGCTATGAGGGGGTTGAAAGACAGATATGTCTACAAGCAAAAGGAATGCAAAGTGGATTCACAGCAACCAACACATAACAATCTAGTATTCTTTATCTTCTTACAACCTACTGTGCTTAGTTATATCTCATATCTAACACAATATCATCATAGCAGCATATCAAATGAAAAATAATAGACCATCAATCACACATGACACAAGATATATGTGGTTCACGCTCTCTCTAGGGCTACGTCTATAGAACTGTGCTTTATAAAATATTAAGATGAAAGCATACAGTTCTGATCTGCGCTCTTAGCTAGTAGATCTTCTCTTCTTCTCTCTCTTTCTCCCTTCCCTGTACACCCAGCTATAGGGTTGATCTTCACACCCAGCTGAAGATCTTACAACACAAACTGCTCTCGCGATTCAATACTTCTCTCTCAATAGCAATCTCTCCTCACAACACAATCTCTTCTAACAACAACAACACTAACCCACAATAACAACAACAACCCAACCCAAGTCCTCTTGACCTTTATTTATACATTACAATAGCTCACCGACAGCCTCAGGCTGAAACCTAGGTGTCAAAACCCTAGATACCAAAAACCTAGGTGTCTAAAACCCTAGGTCAACTTGACCCATGTTTTCAGGGCTTTGCCAAGCTATCTTTCCTTCCTTCTCGCGCGGTGCTCCAAAGAATCCAACAATGGATTTTTCATCTTGTTGATTTGTCCATGATCTGTCTTCCTTGTTGATCTTTCATCCTCGATCTCCTCATCCAATGGTTTTCTTTCTCGGACTTCGCTCCATCTTTTCTTCTCTTTTTCTCATTCGAACCAGTAACAGTCTCTGTGTCTTCCGCGCAATTCACATTTTGCCTTTTCTTTCTTGATCTTCGCTTACTTCCATAAAAAAGGGTCAGCACCCAAGATCTTCCCTTATTGATGCATAACCTCTTTGTCTCCCTTATATGAGCTTTCCTTTGGTGGAGGATTGAAGTGGTGGAGGCCCAACTAGAAGGAACTTGGTTTCTCAGTTCCAAACCGTGTCGACACGGAAGTCTATAATGTTTTCACTTCTACTAATAATTTATTAATAGAAATAATCCTTTCCCATCTAATTGATATCTTGAAAATATATGAGTTATTATCCATGGGCATGTTTGTTTTGTATATTAATGGATTATGCTATCTAATGTGCTAACCTTTTATACTATCACTATATGCTTGCTTCACTTGTTTTGTTGAGAACTTGTTGCAAGTATAAAGCTTTGGGTTAAAGTGCTCAACGATGGACATCATCAAACATCTAGACGAGGTAGGTCCCTTTCTTACCTCACTTGCACATTGGTTTATATAGCATGTTTATGGGAAAGAGACGATTTTTGCAGTCATACCTATCTGTTTTGGATTCCCTCCAAAGAAAATTTTGTGTATATCAATAAAGATATATATGATTGAAATACACAAGGATTGGTTGGAGAGATATATCTTTATTGATATATCTAGGCTTCAGAAAATTCCTTTTCTTGATCCTCTATCCACTTCTGAATCTTTGTCTTCGATGGAAACCACCTTGACATTCCCTCAAGAAGATTCTAATCCCGACAACGAAACCATTTGTTGGCACAAGGTAAGACCCAAGGTTCAGCTCCAAGAGCGCACCAACAATCCCTAACTATTGGCCCTTTCGGAAAAACCTGCGAGGTAGATGCAGTCTCACTCGAAGTAGCTATGAGGGGGTTGCAAGACAAAGATGTCTACAACTAGAAGGAATGCAAAGTGGATTCACCGCAACCAACACACAATAATATAGTATTATTTATCTTCTTACAACCTACTGCGCTTAGTTATATCTCATATCTAATACATTATCATCATAGCAGCGTATCAAATGACAAAGAACATAGCATCAATCACACACAACACAAGATATATGTGGTTCACCCTCTCTTTAGGGCTACGTCCATAGAACTGTGCTTTATAATATATTAAGATGAAAGCATATAGTTCTGATATACGCTCTTAGATAGAAGATCTTCTCTTCTTCTCTCTCTTTCTCTCTCTTTCTCCCTTCCCTGTGCACCCAGCTGTAGGGTTGATCTTCGCACCTAGATGAAGATCTTACAACATAGACTGCTCTCACGATACAATACTTCTCTCTCAATATCAATCTCTCCTCACAACACAATCTCTTCTAACAACAACAACACTAACCCACAATAACAACAACAACCCAACCTAGGTATTCTTGACCTTTATTTATACATTACAATAGCTCACCAACAACCTTAGGCTGAAACCTAGGTGTCAAAACCCTATATACCAAAACCCTAGGTGTATAAAACCCTAGGTCAACTTGACCTGAGTTTTCAGGGTTTCGCCAACCTATCTTTCCTTCCTTCTCGCACGATGCTCCAAAGAATCCAACGATGAATTTTTATTCTTGTTGATTTGTCCACGATCCATCTGCCTTTCTAATCTATCATCCTCGATCTCCTCGTCCAATGACTTGCTTTCTCTGACTTCACTCCATATTTTTTTCTCTTTTGCTCACTTCGACCCAGTAATAGTCACTGTGTCTTCCACGCAGTTCTCATTTTTCCTTTTATTTCTTGATCTTCGCTTACTTCCATAACCAAGGGCCAACACCCAAGCTCTTCCCTTACTGATGGAGAAACTCTTTTTCTCCCTTATATGATCTTTCCTTTGGTGGAGGATTGAAGTGGTGGAGGCCCATCTAGAAGGAACTTGGTTTCTCGGTTCTGAACCGTGCCAACACAGAAGTCTATAATGTTTTCACTTTTGCTGATCATTTATTAATAGAAATACTCCTTTCCCATCCAATTGATATCTTGAAAATATATGAGTTATTATCCATGGGCATGTTTGTTTTGTATATTAATGGATTATGCTATCTAATGTGCTAACCTTTTATATTATCATTATATGCTTGCTTCGCTTGTTTTGTTGAGAACTTGTTGCAAGTATAAAGCTTTGGGTTAAAGTGTTCAACGATGGACATCATCAAACATCTGGATGAGGTAGGTCCCTTTATTACCTCGCTTGCACATTGGTTTATATAGCATGTTTATGGGAAATAGTCGATTTCTGTAGTCATACCTATATGTTGTGGTTTACCCTGTCCATAGAGAGATTTTCCTCATAACAGGTCATTAAGGTATACCATTAACAGACACGAGACAACCTACTGATAATGAAAGTAGGTATCAAGGAACTGAGTACATTCTTACAAGTGTGAATAAAAGTTTTGAGGTCGAACACTTGAAGAATTCATCGATCAGGAGACATTCATGTATTCCCAACTATCGATGGTGAGAGAACCTACCACTGATGACTTCAAACCTCTAGGTAGTAATAGGACTCTAGGTATCATTTCTAGAATATATGAGCTGAAGTCGATGGAGGGAGACTCGCTGAAAGGAGATCATTAAGGAATCTCTCATCAGTCAGCACGAGGTACAAAGAAGGATCTTGATGATTTGGAGGAACTCAGACAAAGAATGTGTTCACGAACCAAAGACCCTATTCCTCTTTCGCATGCACCAAATGCAAGTAGTGCATGAAAAATACCCTCTGAATAGTAGCCAATGATGAAAATTGTCGACAAATACGAGGAAACCACCAACATAGACTCAATCATGAAACTTTGTGATGCAGGAGGCACCAACAAAACTCTCCATGAGGTCTGGAAGAGTAACCAATCATAGGTGTAAACTCTAGGTAATGAGCTCAGCTTCCTAAGGTAATGTTAAACACAAACTTTGGATGACAAGTGGACTCAAAATTTTGTGTTATGTTCAAAGTCGACATGACTTCTTCCAAGATGAGATAATATTCTTTTCCCACCCATCTTTTTTTTGTTTTCTCATAGACAAATGAATGCTATGATACATAGGAGGAAACGAGTGTCACGAGTAAGCAACTGGTTCTAGCAGTGGAACATACCTATGTTCAATGCAAGGAGGTGCATGTAGGATATGGACACTTGGGGGAATGATTCCTCGTATGGTATAGGGTGTCAAGCTGCAAAGGATATAAACAAGGCTCTGCTTGGATGATGATGCAAATTGCTGAGATAATATGATTATAATGCGAAAGTGGGAACAGAAAATAGGCTCAATAATGCAATAAAGAAAGTGAGATGCAATTACAACTTAACTCCAAAGAATTTCCTTTTTCATTAATTTAGTCTACTTGGTCTGAAAAATGGTTAAACTTACACCAAATATTTGTCCTTTCAAATCCAATTTACGAGTGTGAAAGAGACAAGTTCACTCAGCAATTTTTTCTCTTTTTGAGAGAGTCAGAAAAGATCTTAAACCAGACTCATGAGAGTCCCATAGGTATATATCATCATTCTTATGAGTAAGAAATGAGGTTCGAATGCAAAGTTATATTAGTTATAAGGGACTCTCGGTCCTATGGAAAAATATCTGGATGGGAACCAGATGGTACAAACGTTCTAACTAGGGCACCGATGTTTGGTAAGTCTCTACCATTCAATAATGACACTTCTAGTAGCAGAAAGAAGGTTATGTGTTGCTAAAAAATGGGTTTGCACCTAAGGCATACAAATTACAGTTATAGGATAATGCAAGTGTGCAACATGGAGTGATGACCTATCCTATATGCGCAGTAAAATAAAATACCTGCCAAAGTCACGGATGGGTGAAATGATGCTAGAAACTACAAGACTCCCCAGATAAAACCACCATAACCAAAATAATCCACTGCACTATTAGTCCACTAGTTCAAAATATTAGCAAAAACTATGTAAAGTGGGTAATTTTTTTCTATATATAGTGAAAATAACCAATTTTACTATACCATTTGTATGTTTTACAAAATAGTGCATTTTGGACCAAATTTTGCATGATATTTAACTATCAATTGCGGGAGCTACGAGTGACAGAATTGAAAAACATCTAGCCCATGTAAGTCTTCTTGCCCTTCTCTTCATTTCTATTGGTTTAAAATTTTAATTTAAGCTTCAATTTCTTAGTATTTTAAGGTGTAAATTAGAAACTAGGGTGTACGTGGGATGTAATTCATCGGGTCACGTATACACAGCCCTATACATGGATGTAATCAAAACAAACCACATATATGCATCCCTATAGACGACTATGTAAATTGTAACTTGAGTACAAGTCCATGAGTTGAAATTTTTAAACGATATTGACTCAAAATTTTATTTTAAACTTGTAGGAAGGTGCTAGAGTGGAGAGAAAGAGAGCATGAAGAGGTTGATGCTACAATAGAAAGAGATCCAGGGGACCAAATGGAATTAAGAAGATGTGGGATATATAAATTTTGGTCTCTCAAAGGAATGAGGGATCAAGTGATACTGCTCCAAATGTTCGTGAACTACTGGGATCCAGAAGTAGAGGCCTTCAACCTCGATGGGAAACCATTGAGGATTGAAGTAGAGGACATATATTTTCTTCCAGGATTATCATGTCGAGTGAGGTGGTGAACCTCAAATCCTAGGGAGCTAGGAGTGGCATGAATATATAGGACTGCATAGCCACTCACTGCGTTTAAAGGTCCGAGAAGGTAGGGAGCCAAATCCCAATCAGAGCGATCAACAACCTAAGTCTCAATATCATTGTCCTAGTGTTGGCATGGATCACTGGGTCAGCCTCATTGCATTAGGAATCAAGGACACTTATTTTATACATGGTGGAGTGCTTGTGAACCACGGTGTATGACTAGTGCACCTCACTGCTAGACAACATGAAAAGTCAGCTGACAAACTGCAAACAAGGTATAAAGAGGAACTTTAGGTTTGCGTCTATATTATGTATTTTTTTCTTTGGGAAGGTTCCAGGCTTGGGCCCTAGAGTGGAGATTGTTCTGCATAGATCTCAGGATCCATCCATGGCACGATGGACCGAGGTGATGAGACAGTTGGGGGGTGGTAGGGTACCAACACCATACAATGACGAGTTTTTCTTCTGGTGGCATCGACAGGTGATAGCTATGGATGACTACCCATATGCAGGTATCGACTTTAGAGGAGATCCAAACATGCCATTACCACTAGGTTTCACCTATGGAGACATAGGTATGAAAAAGTTTTTAAATATTTTATTTTTTTGTATTTTTGTAAAAGAAAAAACAAAAATATTTTTGGATGATGTCAAGTACTAATTAAAACATGTATGTTACGCAGATCTGGGTCTGCAATGGCCATATGGACTCCCATGACACCGACGAAGGCACTGGGGGATGAGCCAGTGGGAGGAGACACTAAGAGAGTTCTTCAAAACGTGCAAGGAAACATGTCTCATTTGACACAAAGAATTCTCATGGTTCAGGTAGAGGTTCTACCGCATGCAATGCAGCGACAGGTTGTAGGTGTGCCCCATGCCTGGGTGTGACTTTTCCAGTGTCTCACAAACATCGTACGATGTTATCATGACACACATCTGGCGCCACATGTGTATATGTCGTGGTTATTGTATTGATCGGTCATATATGTATTTTGAGGGTGTGAGACCCAATTTTGTACTATAACACCATATTTTTTAAGAAATGAAATATAAAAACGTTGGTATTCGGCTTTACTTATATTACACTGTGTACATTTGTGAATGTGTTTTCTTTACTTTAGTTATGTGACAAATCCCAATATAAAATATAATTAGCATATGCATCGGATAAATAATTAGAACTTCTATGTATGTGATTATAAGCGATAAAATCAAAATGTCGTTCCAAAATTTGTACCCGTAGGAATCGTCATAGTAGAGTAGGGTCACGCACATGGTAACTTTATTTCAACTAACATACTACTAACTGGGAGTCCAGACGGACATCTAAAGAATGAATACCATGTCAAACGACATCACATAAAATATCTATAACAATGCTATATTCAACCACATATTTCGTTGATGGCCCTAGACAAATGCCACCTGAAGACACCAGTTGACCCTCGGGTGAGTAAACAAACCAAGTGGTGGAAGCCATGTTTCATGTATGATGGATGGCACCATCTACGAATCATAAGTAAACTAAAGACTTTGTTGACATCTGCCAACCAAGGGAAAACTTGATAAGCAAGTCGATGACAAAAGGGGAAAGACATATACACTAAGATACACAAGTATACAAAGAGTTACGCCCAATATTGGGGCTCAAGCGTAATATTTTTTCAAGTAGAGCCCATTTCTAGGCTCAACGAGCATATTCCCTTCATAATATTCTAATTTGTAGGTTCCTTTTTATAATACACGTCGCACAATATAAGGACCATGCCACATGGGGCTTAACTTACCTTCCCCCAGTGGTTCTTTGGCTTGGTCATACAAGAGGACCAAGTCACCTTCAACATACTGTCGAGGACAGACAAACTTATCATACTAGACCTTGACATGTCGTTTATTCACTTCTCTAGTCGTAGAGGCATTTCGACACTGCTCATCTAGACTCTCTAGGTGTACGAGGCATTGTTTGAGATCAGAAGTGTCAGGTAGGAGCTTAACGGCCAGTCTAAGAGAAGGGATTTCACGTTCAATAGGTAGGATCGACTCCACACCATTTACTAACTGAAAACGAGAAAAACTGATGGAAGTATTAACCGAGATTCGGTATTCCTAAAGCACAGGGTAAAGCATGAGATACTAGTCATACTTTCTCTGGCTGACAATTTTTTGCAAAATGGTCTTGAGAGACTTGTTCAAGGCCTATACTTGTCCATTTTCCTGGGGGTAGTAAGGGGAAGAATGACCATGTTTAAACTCGAGTTTCGATGTTAATTCTTTCATCATGTCATTCTGAAAGTGACTTCCATGATCAATGACAATCTCACTCGGGATTCCAAACCAGGCTATAATTTGATTGAACACAAAAAATGCAGTAGTCTTACCATCGGATTTCATTGTAGGAATGGCCTCGTCCCACTTAGTAAAGTATTCTATGGCCATGATAATATGTTGATGCCCCCCAGCCGAGTTTGGTTTGCAATCCACAAAATCCACCCCCCACTTGGTGAAGGCACTGATGGTGATGACTGGGTGAAGAGGGGTTGGATGTGAGTGCATCTTCCGAGTGAACACCTGGAAAGGGAGACACTTCTTGACTGCTTCAAAGCAATATTTAAATATATATGGAAAAAAATAATCGGCTCGCAATATCTTCTGGGTTGTTGCAAGCCCGAATAGATGACCACTACAAGCCCCAGTGTGGCAGACATTAAGAACAGGCTCAGGCTCCTCGTGATTCAATAAATGATGCAACATATTATCTATGCCTCGACGATACAAGTTTTCGCTGAAGATAAGTTAGTTCTTAGCTTGATATCGTATACGTCGTCGTTCATCTCTCGAAAGGTGCTGAGAGAAATTCAAGGTTTGAAGATAGATCAAAATGTCTCCATACCAGGGGTCTGAAGACGAGACAAGGAAAATTTGTTCATCTACAAATCAATCGACATGAATAGCGTCCTCGTATAACCAATGGAAGTCCGATATTAACTCGACAAAACTAGTGATTTCTTGGATTTCGTTGAAGAAAAATCAAGATCAAAATCTTGCAAGATGACAATACATTTATTATATTCCCCCCCTATGATACGCCTAGTAACGACGTATTAAAATGGGTTGACATCAACAAATATGGTAGTTTTTCAAAGAAATATATAATGTTGTAATATTTGAACCGTGTGTATGGTAGCCAAATCTAGCTTCTCAACATGACAGTACTTGATTTTAGGGCCGACTAAGTTTCAACTAAGACAGTAAATGAAGTGCTCATGGAGCTCAACATCCTCCTGAACCAAAACCATACCAATCGCCTCTTAAAACACGACGATATAAACTCTATAGTAATCTCTATTGTAGTCTGGAGTCTTCAGCAGAGCTGTGGATACCAAGGCTTTCTTAAGAGCATCGAAGGATTCCTAGGCTCTCTCATCCCATATAAATGGAGTTTCCTTCTTCAAGAGATGCATGAAAACCTTAGTAATATTGGCATAGTTTACTATAAATCAACGTAAGAATTTATATTTCCCCTATAAACCTTGAAGTTGATGAATATTATGTGGGGGAGGAAATCGAAGTATTGCCTCAACCTTTAAAGGATCCCCCATGATCCCAGTCTGAGAGACTAAGAATCCTAAAAGACAACCTAACCTAACACAAAAGATGCACTTATGAGGGTTTAAACAGATGCAATATTACCCGCATCTCTCGAAAACTAGTTGAAGGTGGGTAGAGTGATCCACTCTCTTGCGAGAGTGATCAGCGAGATCATCGAGCTAAGCTTCGAATATATGCTTGAGATCGTGAAAAGTGAAGGTCATGGCTCGTTGGAAGGTTTCTCCAACGTTTTTAAGGCTGAAAGGAATTTTACGGTATGCAAAAGTACCCCAAGGAAAAATAAATTAGATCTTATGTTGATCCTCGGGTTTAATCTAAATGTGGTTGTATCTTGAAAATTCATCCATAAAATAAAAAAACTCGCTTCCTGCACACTCATCGAGAATTTGATCAATGAAACGTGTCAGAAGTTGTCTTTGGGACAGGCCTTATTCAGGTCTCGAAAATCCATACAAACATAGATGGTTCATTTCTTCTTATTCACAGGAACGAGATTGGATACCCATTCAATCAAGGGAACTAGGTAGATAAAACCTACATTAAGAAGTTTCTCCACCTCTACCTTATTAATAGTCGGGGCCTTCCTAGTATTAACAACTTTAAGTTGTTTTCGAACAGGTTTAGCATCTAGGTAGTTTTTAATCTCATGTTAGACAATTAGAGGGTTGATTCCTATCATATATTAATATGACCAAGCGAATACAACACATAATTCTTTGAAGAGATCGGTGTAGATCTGAATTTCTTTAGGAGAACAATATGCACCGATATATACATTTTCAATTTTACCAGGAATGCAAGAGATGTCGATCATGATGATAGGATAAATACTCACCATGTTTCCTTCAGCATAAATGTCATGCATATCAAGTGGACATATGGTGTGACCGACTATCTCTCTCAAGGTAGATCTGAAATCATGTTGTTCGATTCTAGCAAGCTCTGGGAGGAAATGAGAGCGATGATACATATTATCCCATGGCCTATCTAAACCATTCATGGACTCTAATATTACTTCATCTGAAGGTAAACTATCATCAGGGAAATCATGTGAGCAAGACGATGAGGTGTCCCATATGGGCCGAAGAACCATATCCTCCTCGTTCATCTATGAGGGAACAAGATTTCGGTCGGTAGTAGAGTTGAGAATATCCTGATACACTATCCATGATGTCGACAATGGCATTGAAATTCCAATATGTGATTAACCTTCACAAGACAATGTCGAGGAAGGTACGGTACACAGATCGTTAAAATACGAAGTAAGGAAAGGAATGGACCTCATTGAAGAAGAAGACCTACTGGACATGGCATAGATATGATGAATTGGTGCTACAAAATCAAATGTACCCATAAGGGAGGAATACATTCCGACATCAATATCTTTATTTTCCAGTTGAGAATTATCGATCATAGGGATCGAAGGTCTAACTGATGCATTGGAACTAGCATGCACAAAGGATAATTTATTGATCGTCACAATCTTTCCATCATGAGGAAAACATAAAGTACGAAAAAAAAATGACACAACTGCAGTCATAGCATTAGTCCAGTTACGCCCTAGTAGTAAGTTATAGTCAAGGGGCACATCAACCACCTCGACATCCACCTCCACTATCTTCCCACCTAACTAGAAAATAAAGGTAGGGAGAATACCATGGGGATGGAAAGAACGAACAACAAATGCGGTCACCATAGTCGGATATTGAGAGAGGGTTGGAGAGACAAGGGATTTCCAACAGATTAGAGACATCATGCAAATTGCATCACCTTCACTAATAAAAATATGTTTGATGGTATACTTTGAGTAATTCACATGGATTTGAAAGGCCACGTGATAAGGCAAGCAAGGCTTCACATTCATGGCATCGAACTTGATATCCTTAGAGCCACAGGGGTCTAGAACTCCTAACGAAGATAACAAGGCATTTCTCTGTGAAGGACACATCTGGAGTACCTTCAGAGCCGACATCACGCAAGGGGTTTGACCCATATCCTCAACAATAAAGTAGCTCTAGGAAGCTTAGGGTTGTGGGTAGAGCATTTGATTACTCCTTTCGGAATACGAGGCGGGGGAGACTCTAGACCTGAAACATCTTGTGAAGAAATGTAATTGCTAGACTAAGTGGCTACATTAATCTGAGACTTAACCATATTTATGCATAGACGATCACTGTCTTGCGCCAGTGGGTTTTGACTTCCACTCACCGCATTTACGGAATTAGAGGAGCTTGTGTCCATATGATGATTATGCAGAAAATAATTAGTTAGCACAACGGGTGGTAGAGATAAAATAATCACATCTTCCTCGAGTTTGGGGCACAAGTGGGTAAGTTGATCATCAGTTAAATATTACAACGGAATTTCACCTTTTGCCTCTCTTTCTTTCCCTCACCAACATTAACCTTCAATCTATCATTGTTAGTGTTGTCCTTGGGTTTATTATCATTATTCCTCCCACCCTTAAGATTGTTACTGTTAGAATATAATGGATGTTCTCGTTTAACCATAGACAATATCACTATTGTCACCCAACCATAGGCCAAAGCCACCCCTGAGCACCTTAACCTTGACAAAGAATCATTCTGGAAGCAAACCCTAGGCTAGATAGCCAAACAAGATAGCGCACCTCTCTCTAAGGATAGCGCACCAAGAAAGAATAACAAAATATGACCAGAAATTCCAAACCCAAAGAAGACCGAGACTATAGACTGGCGACAATAGCTTCTCTAGAACTTGCACACAAAACTGCCCAACTGCAGTGCGCACAAGTGTGTTACTGCAGTTCCGAGAATGCCGGCCAGAATGAAGACTGGCCTCCTGTATTTATACTAAAACTAGAAAACTGCCTGGGCCGACTTCTCATTCTGGGTGCCTATTTACTTAGTATATAATATTTCCTTTAGTTGACTTCTTCTCTTGCAGGCTAATAACCTAATACAAATTATCCTCTTGAGACGACTTGTCTTCTAGGGTTATTAGCCAACTAATTAGGGTTTCTTCTTGCTTCCCGAAATATTCTATTCTCTTCAGGTTTACACATGGAGGTAAATACCTCCCGTAGGTACCATAATATCAATACTCCCTCCTAGCTAGGGAGGTATTAAAGGTAATGGTCTTGAGAAAAAACATACCATTCACCTGGCAACATCAACATAGTCGTCTAGACTATCTCATGATTAGATCATGAGCACCATCATCACTATCAATGTCATCAGTTGCATCATCTCTCAGAACCATGCTCCATCTAAGTAATCATACATGATGTTGGATAAGTCACTCACTCCACAGAGTGACACAATATCCATTCTTCTAATTCGGACATATGTCCTAGAAGAATAAATGTTCTGAACCATTTTCTGTCTGGAAAATATCTGTCCATTGATCATCCATCTAGCTGATAATCATTTCCAACACTACTGATAGTCTTCAAGGCGATCAGAACAATGTCATTTAATAGAACACAACTGTGTCTATCCATAGTGGTACACAACTACAATCCAGTGGTACACTACCACACCAAGTAGCACACAGATACTTTATTAGTGACATATAGTCACAATCAGTGGAACACATCCACTATAGTATTATACATCTACTGTCCATAGAAATTTAGTCTCCATAACAATCATATCATCAACCTACACATAAAACATTGTTATGATATATAAACTGAATCATTTGGACCATTCTTCCACTCACATGTGTGAGATCTGGAAGAGTATCTGCCCTGAGAAAGTAAAACATCGACGATGAGCTATCGAGACTATTCTTCTCAAGAAACAAAGAGTAACTGTCCAAATTTCTGAGCCTAGACCATTCGCCTATCTGAGCCATTCCTCTGGCACTAAACAAAGTGAAAACTAGAGAGAATAAATCTTCCCTAGGAAATGTCTGTCCCTAATTACTGAACCTGGACCATTCCCCTATCTGGGCCATTCCTCTAGCACTAAACAATGTGGAACCTAGAGAGAATGAATATGCCCTAGGGAATTACTGTCTGGACCATTTCCTAAGGTAATTACTGTCCTACACCAACCTCCAAAACAGAACATTCTTCAAAACTGCTCACAACTGTGAGCTTCAAAAGAATGATTGTCCGGTGAGGCCGACCAGTCTTCTTGACTAATATTGAGAGTGACTGTCAAGAAGAGAGATTGTCTTAGACCATTCCCTATGTTAACCACAAGGGGAATCGTTGTCTGTGGTACATAAGCAATCCATTGAACCATTTTCATTACGAAAGTGAGCGTTCAATCTGGACCATTTTCCAAAATAGAAAATGCATGTCCATTAGAAATCTCAAACCACTTTTTGAACTGGAAAGTAAGTGCTCATCCTGGACCATTTTTCAAACTGAAAAATGACTGTCCATAAATCAATAACACATCAGTGCTCCCTCCGAACCTGGGATTCATCTCTTCCTTTTTCAATAAGGAAGTCGTCTCCACGAGCTCCAGCTTGAGTACACAAACTCTTTCATCTTGAAAATACGCTTTACCAAAATGCCTTCTTATCTGCTCATCTGTGGAGATATGTATTGGAGAACCACTTCTTCTTTTTGGACTTCATCATGGAGAATGTAATGCTTGATCTCAATGTACTTTAGTCTTTTTGGAACACTGGTTTTCTGAAGGCTTCATATTGCTCTGATCATCATATTTGAATTCATCTCTTTTGTTTCCTGCTAGCTCATAACATTGTGGCAAGGGTCAAACTTGGAACATATCCAAGTGGTGATTCTTCTGTCACCATGAGATATTTGTCATGGATTGGCATTCCATCATATTTGATTTTTGAGTAACCATTATGATATACTATCTTTTTTATAGAAGGTTTTTCACCACGCTTCCGTTGTGCATTGGAGGCTCTGCACCAAGTTGTTTGAATCCACACAAAACCTTCTTCCATCTCCATACAAGAGTCTCTTCCTGGTATACCTCAAAGCCTTGAGGTTTTTATACATACCTTCTTTGTTCAATTATTCTAAAGAACATCCTGCATTCATCTAATGTAAACTCCAACCCATGGATATTGCGGATGATATAATGGCTCATGTAGAGGTATGTCTGGTTTACTGGAACATGCAATCATCATAGTCTTCTATACACTATTATTCATAACAAATTTCATTTCCTTTGCTTGATTGCTTTTACTGAGTTCGGGTCAGGCTGGTAGTCTTGTGATTCTCGATACAATGACTGGTTGTTCTATCTTTTCTTTCTCTTTTGGAATCTTCGTGTTCTTCGTTATGTTTTCCATTAGCTCTTGGGTCCATGGAGCTTTTCTGTATATTCCATGCCCTGAAGATTCCAACTTCTTCCTTTCATCATAGAATCATGGATGTGGATGAACAACCAGGGATAATTTAAGGCTTCTTTTCGAGGAAGACTTCCTCTAAAGTCAAAATGAACATGTGTTGCTCTTCATGGTTGCTACCATTGATGGGAACATGGATAGATACTTCATCATCTTTAGTGGATCATATTATTTAGGATTAGCTCCCTCCTAATCCTTGCTTCATGCATGAGTGCATGTTCATATTTTGTAATTATGTAATCAGCTCCCTCCAACTAAGAGAGTGCACGCTTCCGTCTGCATCCTTATTGCCTTCTTCAAAGTGTCATAAGTCTTTTTCCAATTTCCTTTTGATTGTTGACTTCTTTCTGTCTTTTACTTCTTCTAGGTTTCTTTAAGATTGACTTTGATTTTGGATTATATTGTGGTTGTTACTTATGTACTTCATCCTTTCATGTGTATTGCTTGACTTATAGTCATTGTGGTAGAAATCCTTATCTTGTTGTTCTTCCATAGGTATAGTTTCTCTTTCAACATATTATCTTCTAGGAAATGGATATGCAAGATATTTACAGAAAACATGGTATGTACAAGAACTATGAAGAGTATTGTTACCTTGTCTTAGAAGAAGAAGTTTGTTTTGTCCTTCTTGGCTTTCTTTGAGGGTTCCCTTGCTTCGGCAATTCATGCTTCGTGTGATTCCTTCATTTTCTTTAACTCGGGACAATGATTCTTGTAGTGACCATACTTTCGACAATTGAAACATTGTATTCTTGACATATCTTTCTCTTTATTTGGTTTTTTCATGGAGCCAAATTTCTTTTTATTCCTAAAATCCTTGAACCTTGTTGTGAAGGATTGATCATCGTACTTCTATTGGGGTTTCTCTTTTGCACTGATCCTTGATTCTTCCTATGCACAGCAAGTCCAAAGTTATTCAAATGTAGGATACTCCTTCCTTGTGCTCATGCTTGCGGAAAATGCATCCCATGTCTTGGGAAGACCATTGAGTACTATGTTTACCAATTCCTTTTCTAAAATGATCTCTTCAATAGCTTGTAGTTTATCTCTTAACTGAGATATTCTCACAAAGTATGATGTTATGTTGTCATCATCATTCATCTTCATGTCACAGAGTTAATTCTTCAAACTCATTACTTGTCCAATGTTTCTGACTGTGAAGAGGTTTGTTAGGGAATCATACACCTTCTTAGATGAATCAATATGGGAGATGTAGGGTATCATGTGGCATTTTATAGAATCCACTATGATACTCATGGAATTGATGTCATTGTCTTTGAACTTCTCCATAACTACAATGTTCTACAGTTCCTTTTCTTTTCCTTCTTCAAACTCTGGTTCCACAATCTTTCCTTTCATGATATCCAACACTTTATTATTGGCAAGGATGAGATCAATCCTTGTCTTCCATGCTCTGAAGTTAGAAGCCCCATCTAACTTGTTTTCTGACTTCATAGAGTAAGTCATGGTTGTTTTGACTTGGTCAACCCTAGATTTGACCAAAAAATCAAACTTGATGTCTTGGCTGCTTGTTGAGAGTACCAGGATATGTGCTAGGCTAGGGTGAAATAGTCTATCTAGAAATTAGGTCAATCCCTTCACTTAAGGTGCCTCAATGAGAGGATTAGGGTTTTTGCAACTGCACCTGCTAGTAACCCTAGCGACAATGCTTTAGTAACTTCTTCTACTAGAAATCCTAGTAGTAGTTCTTCAACGAGCTTAGTATCCTTATGGTTATGCTCCCTTCCAGTGGTTAGACTAAATGAAGGAGGTGTGGGCCCATAACGTATTAGAATATAATGGATGTGCTCATTTAAACATAGACAATATCACTATTGTCACCCAACCATAGGCCTAAGCCACCCCCAAACACCTTAACCTTGACAGAGAATCATTCTAGAAGAAAACCCTAGGCTAGATAGCCAAACACGATAGCACACCTCTCTCCAAGGATAGCCCACCAATAAAGAATAACAAAATCTTATCAGAAAGTCTAAACCCAGAGAAGATTGAGACTATAGACTGGCGGCAATAGATTTTCTAGAACTTGCGCACAAAACTGCCCAACTGCAATTCACACAAGTGTGTTACTACAGTTCTGAGAATTCCTGCCAGAATGAAGATTGGCCTCCTGTATTTATACTAAAACTGGCAAATTGCCTGGGCCAACTTCTCATTCTGGGTGCCTATTTACTTAGTATATAATATTTCCTTAGTCAACTTCTTCTCTTGGAGGCTACTAACCTAATATAAATTATCCTCTTGAGTTGACTTATCTTCTAGGGTTATTAGCCAACTAATTAGGGTTTCTTCTTGCTTCCCAGAATATTCTATTCTCGTCAGGATTACACGTGGAGGTAAATATCTCCCACAGCTACTATAATATCAACAATTACCATGTCCTTTCCTTTTATTCCCTCCTGTTTATTGGTTACCATTTAGTTTGGTCGATGATTGCACAAAATGTACATTCATCGACTGAGTGGGAGTGGAGGGCATAGACAAAGCTTGCCCTCCTACAGAATGGTTTAGAGACAACTCTTTCAATTGAATTTTCACCAAGTCTGTAGATTTAACATTTTCGGAGACTATAATTCCATCGACATGAGGCCCAGGATTTTGTCTAGGGTCATAGTTTGACCTCAGTGTGTCAGGAAGAATCTCGTATAACATCCCAGAATGAGCATATGTGAGATCTAACTATTGGGCTTTCGAAATCGCTTCCTCTTCAGATGTTACCCCAGATGTAGAAACATCCTTCGAAATATAAGGCAATAAAGAGGTAAGAAACCATTCCAACAGGAACTCTTGAGGAATGTAGGCTTTGATCAACCTCTTCCTTCTGCTCCACTCTTGGATGTGATCCAAGATATGGGTGGATTTTTCATAGAAAAGGGCCGACAACAGTTCTATGTCGGTATCGTAACGAACTGACAATTAGAAGTGGTTGAGGAAAACTATAACCATCTTTTAAAATTCTCGTATGTCCCCCCTGGTAGCTCTATATACCATTTCATTGCAACTCCCATGAGGGTGCGTTGAAACAATATTAAATGAATAGAATCGTCGTTAATGGAATTGGAAGAGCACAAAATATGAAAAATAGTGACGTGATCACGAGGTTCCTCACTAGTCTTGCCCTCGAATTTTGGAATATCCAAAGGAAGCTTGGTGGGGACGGGGGGCCATGTTGGGTCATGACGCACCGGGTCATTCATTAATATTAACAAGTATGGAAAATTGAGCGTGGCAAAAAAAGGGAGACGAGGTTGTGACATATGGCCCCAAGTTCCTAGGAACGATTGATGTCAGGTAATCAAATCCCAT
Source organism: Picea sitchensis (assembly GCA_010110895.2). Classification (NCBI taxonomy): domain Eukaryota; kingdom Viridiplantae; phylum Streptophyta; class Pinopsida; order Pinales; family Pinaceae; genus Picea; species Picea sitchensis. The sequence continues at coordinate 74,508 of SNQJ01S0083391.1, read as the reverse complement.
CCAGGGTTCTGGTATTCACCATGTCCTTGTATGGGGTTGTAAAACCCCCCTCAAATCTGTTTCATGTTAAGGTTTAAGTTATTATTAGAGTTCTTTGCATTTCACTAGATAACAATACCATAAGATAAGATCACTGAGAAATACACAATCACAAGAGACACATCATTTGTCTTGGGAAATCCTCATGGGGGAGAAAACCTAGCAAAACTTCATTATTATAGATAGCCAATACAATGCCAAGAGATAATTCAAAAAAATACAGAAAGTCCTCTCCCAAGAATGCACCTCTCTCTCTCTCTCTCTTCTCCAACTGCAGCTCCAAAACTTGCTTCTCAATGAACAAGTGAGTGTGTGTCTAAGTGAGGCGCTAGCCTCCTTATTTATGCAACTCTGGCACGTGTGGAGGGATATGTCTTTTCACTAGAAAGGACGACTTCTTCTTCTGGGTGGTTATAATCACCTTTAATATATTATGGGGCCTCTTAAATATATTATAGGGATGACTTCTTATTCTTCCTATTACAATTATGTTTTGACCAATCCACAAAAGGGCATTTGGTATTTTACAATAACCAACATGATCAATCTGCAATAGGGGATTGATCTAATGAATAATACAACAATAATAATTAGAATACACTTTGCAGTTACATTATTTCAACACTCCCACTTAACAATAAGGGTATTCTACAACAACATCAGGGGAGAGAGAGGACAACATCATCAACAACATCAATTGGGTGAGAGTACAACATCATCAATATCATCTTGGAACACTGACGGGTGTATCTATAAATCATCGGAATTTTTTCTCATCATCAACACAACACAGAGGCTGGAGCATCATCAACATAGCATGGAGCTGGAGTAACATCATCATCCTCATCGGTATGAGGCTAAGGTAACATCATCATCATCTTCAGCATTAAAGATGAAATAATATCATCATCAGCATCATCTTCAGCAATGACTCAAGAGTTGACGTGGCATAATGATTATCATCTTCAGTAAGAGGTTGAAGTGGCATCATCATTATCATCTTCAACAAGAGGCTGAAGTGGCATCATCATCATCATCTTCATCAACATGGATTAGTATAACACTAATACATCCTCATCATCAATAACAACACAAGACTGATACAACATCAAAAGTAGCAATATCACAACACAAAGGCTGGCAACACATCATCATAGCATGAGGCTGGCAAGACATCATCACAACACGAGGCTAGCACATCATCACAGCAATTAAGTTGGCACATCATCACAACAATTAAGCTGGCACATCATCACAACAATTAAGCTAGCACATCATCACAACAATTAAGTTGGAAACACAATACTAGACTGGATTTACATCATAGCAATTAAGTTGGAACTAGAGTACTAGGCTGGCATATCTCAACACAATAATTAAGTTGGAAACACAGTACTAGACTGGATTTATGTCACAACAATAAAGCTGGAAGCACAGTAATAGGTTGGCATATCTCAACACAACAATTAAGCTGGAAACACAATACTAGACTGGCTTTATGTCACAATAATTAATATGGAAGCACAATACTAGGTTGGCATACCTCAACACAGAAATTAAGCTGGAAACACAATATTAGACTGGATTTATGTCACATAAACTAAGCTAGAAGAACAGTACTAGGCTAGCATATATCAACACAAAACTACTCCCCCTTTTGATGGAGGTCCTTTCAGACTATACTGAGCTTATCTCGAAAGTGTTCAAACTTTACACGAGATAGAGGCTTGGTCAACACATCAGAAGCCTGTTCATCCATGCTAACATACTAGAGATTTATGGCTCCTCTCTGCACCATGTCATGAATGTAATGATATCGGATCTCTATGTGCTTCAACTTGTCATGAATTACAAGATTCTTTGTCATCTATATGTAGCTCTAGTTGTCACATAGGATCATGGTTGCTTCCATCTCTAGGTCGAATAGACTAGTTAATAACTTACGAAGCCATATAGATTTGCAGCTGGCAGAACACACAACAATGTATTCTGCTTCCACTATACTGAGAGCAATGTTGGATTGCTTCCTACTCTGCCATGAGATCATGGTTAATCCCAAACTAAAACAACATCCTGAAGTGCTCTTCCTGTCAGATACATTTCCAACCCAATCTGAATCAATGTACCCACTCAGTGTGAAATCATGATCTCCATCATAGTTGAGACCACAATCTAATGTACCCTTAAGATACCTCATCACATGTTTTGCAACAACTAGGTGAACATGTCTGGGTTCTACCAGAAATTGAGTCAAGGTGTTCACGGAAAAACAAATATCTAATCTGGTGTTCATCAGGTACATCAATGATCCAAAAATTTGTCTATACAACATGGCATCAATCAATTCTGACAAAGCTTCGACCAGTAGCTCCATCTTCGTTTCCATGGGTGTATTCATGGACTTGCACTTCAACATGTTGAATCTCTTCAGGATTCTGACTGCTTACTTCCTTGGTTAAGAAATATTTTCTTTGGACTCTGCCATACCTCAAGACCTAAGAAATAATGCATTAGGCCAAGGTATTTCATCTCAAATTTTGTGGCGAGCTTCTTCTTACATTCGGTGATGAGATTTTCTTCTCCAGTTAAGAATAAGTCATCCACATATAGCAACAATATCACTGGCTCATCATTCATAACCTTGAAGTAGAGGTTAGAATCAACTTTACTCTTATAAAGCCCAAGCTCGCCAGGAAACTGTCAATTCTGCCATATCAAGCTCTAGGAGCTTGCTTCAACACGTCCAGATTCTTCTTCAACTGACATACATGATTCTTTTTATATTCAATCTTCAAATCAATTTTTCTCATTACATTATACCAATCTGGTACACTTGCTCAACTGCAACTCAATCTACACAATCATGTGCTAGCTCAATGTGATTTCTGCAAGGCACTATATGTTTCACTGTATGTCCTTTATTCTCTCTGCAACTGTTCCTTCTAGAATCTGGGACTTTGCACCTGCATCTACTCTAAGGCTGAGAATGAATTCTTTATTCTCATTGTGGTTGCTAAAATCTGAGAGTAACTCCTCTTATTCTATCATGGCAAAATTTTCAACTGAAACTAAGAGTGTCTCAATAATTGATACTGAAGATAGCTCTTCTTCTTTCATGGAGGTAACTCTATCTTTCATTGTATTCATGTCTCCATTACCCAACTAGTTTACTGCACCAACTTCCACTCAATTTTAAATATGGGGATTTATCCCCCTGCATCTCATATTATATATGAATCATGGTTGTTCTGGTTGTCTTCATAAATACTGGAACTATTTCTTCAGTAAGTGTCTCGTCATAGTCTTCTCCCTTTTTCTAGGAGAGTCCTCTGGACATACATTAGGCTTTGTACATCTGAAACATGTTTTATCTGTATAGATCAATATTGGAAGTCAATACTAAATTATCTTCTCACGGATGAATCCATATCCTAGTCTTTCTGACTGGCTTCTTTCTTTGTCACTGAAACAAGAGAATCATCCTGGACATTTCATATCTCCTAGGAGTCTTTGAAGTTACGATCTAGTCTTCTCATGGCATCTGTCTTCCAGTCCTGAAAGTTGTCTCTTCATCTGATCCTTTTTGAGATCAAGACTTCATCAACTCTTACAGGGTATACTTGGTGTTTCATACCAAGTCTAAATATGAAAGACTAAGTCGGGCTTCAAACGAGGTCAACTTCTTGTTTTAATGTTTGGTCATCTTTGGAGACTTCTGCTCCTTTCAATCAATCTTCATATGAGATACTATGAATCTCAAGAGATAACTTCTTCTTCATCTTCTTTGATGCATGAGCGTAAATGGTCGTGTACATAGTTTGCTTCATGTCTCATATAATATGTTGCCTTCTGCAACCTTCACTATAGATTTCTTAGGGTTATCACCTATGACCTGAAACAAAACAACAAGCAAGAATAATATCATTTTGATAATAATAGATAAAGCAATAGCACGAATAATCGTCACAGAAGCTCCTTTAGAGCTATCATTTGTGGCTTGTCTGAAGAAACGATAAAAAATTAGAGATACACTACGAAATGAGTTCAACACTCTTATAGTGTTGTGATCGAACATTCCTCCATGGCAACCTGGAACTAACACACGAGGTTTATCCTACATGAGGTGTTAGTTATATCAGGAAAATGATTACATTAAGTATTTACCTCTATATGCTCACATGCTACCAAG